>CM040918.1:2539960-2582460 GCA_023029165.1 Gobiocypris rarus
CGGGTCACTGATCACAGCAGCCGCAAAAACAAGCCCATCAGAAGAGCTGCTGACCCGAGAGGGCCAGAATCATCCTGTAGCAAAATCATCAGATGAAGCGAGGAACCCACGGCCGTATGCGGTAGATTAGGACGGCTTATCCAGCAGCGCTTCCGGCATGAAAGGGAAGAGAATTTACCACAGCACCTTTGAAAGAAAGGTTTAAAAAGCAGGCTGATTTCAAAGCTCGACAGCGACTGTACTGTATGTCTCAAAGCGGATCTCTTTACAGTCCCTTCAATAACACGTCATAACCGCAAGGCTTTTCCCAGAACCTTTCAGAGCACAACTTTTATGGCGGTCTGTTTTCACAGAACGAGAAGGATTGGGAGAGGACGTTTCTGTTACTATTGCAATGCAATGCGGACAGGTTATTTATATATCAAACGTTTGTATGTATATATACACTACACTGCCGAAAGTATATCATTGAGTTCAGGTGTTCGATCCCTTCATGGCCACAGGTGTATAAATCCAGCACTAGGCATGCAGACGCTTCTACACACATTTGTGAAAGAATGGCTCGCTCTCAGGAGCTCAGGGAACTCAAGCGTGGGACCGGGATAGGTTGCCACCTGTGCAATAAGGCCATTCCTGACATTTCCTCACTACTAAATATTCCACGCTCAACTGTTATTGGGATTATAACAAAGCAATTGGGAACAACAGCAACTCAGCCATGAAGTGAAATCCCAGAGCGGGTCAGCGCATGCTGAGGGTCACAGTGAGCAGAAGTCACCAACTTTCTGCAGAGTCAATCGCTCCAGACCTCCAAACTCCTGTGGCCTTCAGATGAGCTCAGGAACAGTGCGGAGAGAGCTTCATGGAATGGGTTTCCATGGCGAGCAGCTCATCCAAGCCTTACATCACCAAGAGCAATGCAAAGCGTGGGATGCAGTGGGGTAAAGCACGCCACCACTGGACTCTAGAGCAGTGAGACGTGTTCTCTGAGTGACCAATCACGCTTCTCTGTCTGACCATCCCATGGACGAGTCTGGGTTTGGGGTTGCCAGGGGAACGGGACTTGCCTGACTGCATTGTGCCAAGTGTAAAGTTTGGTGGAGGGGGGATTATGGGGTGGGGTTGTTTTTCAGGGGTTGGCCCTTAGTTCCAGTGAAAGGAACTCTTAATGCTTCCCAAAACATTTTGGACAATTTCATGCTCCCAACTTTGTGGGATCAGTTTGGGACGGCCCTTCCTGTCCCAACATGACTGCTCCAGTGCACAAAGCGCCGCTCCATAAAGACATGGATGAGCGAGTGGAGGAACTTGACTGGCCTGCACAGAGTCCTGACCTCATCCCGATAGAACACCTTTGGGATGAATTAGAGCGGAGACTGCGAGACAGGCCTTCTCGTCCAACATCAGTGCCGGACCTCACAAATGCGCTTCTAGAAGAATTCCCATAAACACACTCCTAAACCTTGAGGAAAGCCTTCCCAGAAGAGCTGAAGCTGTTAGAGCTGCAAAGGGTGGGCCGACTCCATATTAAACCCTACGGATTAAGAATGGGATGGCATTAAAGCTCATGTGCATGTAAAGGCAGGCGTCACACACAAAGCTTTTGGCAATGTAGTGTATTATTATCTATTTATCAAAAACTGGTTAAAAGTTTGAATTAAGTTTTTTTCAAGTTTTTGGGAGAAAAATAAATTGCTCACCAAGGCACCATTTATTTGATCAAAAATATAGTAAGAAAAGTAAAATTGTGATTTAAATATACATAAACATTATGCACAGTACACACACACACACATGTATGTAAACAAACTATTATTTTGGATGCAATTAATTGCGATTAATCGCTCCTGAAATATACTGAGGGACAAATGTATTTTCTCTGCGGTAATAAACAGCATGTCACTTATTAAACCAGTAATATTCCTTTCATTCATTTGCTAAACAAGACCATTCAATCTTTCAAATAAATCAGTGAGGGAAACCGGGAAACATTCCAGAGTCGGAAAAATAAAATGTTTGCTGACTCCGGAGAATTTCAAAGCAATCACATCAGCAGACATCAGTGAGCATGAAAACTATACATGCACATGAGAAGAGAACGAGAGAGCCACTCACTCGCCCATCCATGTGGCGTAGCTCTCCGGCAGCTTGGGGACAAACAGGATGGATTTCTTGGAGTCCACGTCGATGGCGCCGTAGCAATCGGCCTCCGTCACGCCGAAGGTCCAGTGGAAAAACGACTCCTGCAGAACAACACGAGTGACTGAGCGGCTCATCTCTACACATACACACGTGTTTCTATAGACTGTATTCCTGAAATGAGCCATAACACAGCGAGCATTCAGTCTTATTAATACAAATGGTTAATAATGCCACAGCTGACTGATATTATTTGTGCCTTTAGGCCTGAAACGCATGCAAACACTTAACGCACTACGCAAGCTTGATTTCCATGAATTGCTGTGCTACGAAATCTGCCAGAATGCAATTCATAATGCAACACATCGCACACCACGCTTTGAAGCGAGAGGAGCTACAGTGGATATGGATCACAGTCAGTTTTAACTATTGTCATGGTTGAGCCACAGTTTGAATCTCGCTGAGCTAATCAAATCAATAAAAGTTGAGTAGGACAAAATTTATTTCAAAGAAAGTTTGGTAAGTGTAGATTATGAACATCACATAGCCATAAATTATTAACATTTTCAAGATATTAAAGGTCCTGTTCTTCGTGATCCCATCTTTCAAACTTTAGCTAGTGTGTAATGTTGCTGCTAGAGCATAAATAATACCTGTAAAATATAACGCTCAAAGTTCAATGCCAAGAGAGATATTTTATTTAACAGAAGTTCCCTTTCAAAGCCTACAGCGAACGGCCGGTTTGGACTACATCCCTGCACTTCCTGCTTTAATGACATCACTAGAACAGTTTGTTGACTAAGCTCCGCCCACAAGAATACACAAAAAAGGGGGCGTGGTCTTGTTGCTCTCCCACGTGGAGTAGAGGAAGTGTAGCGTTTGTAGAGTGTGTGTGTCGCCATGTCTACAATAACATTGAGCGCATGCGTCTCCCCGTTATGGTAAGAGGCGTGACCTTTCCGGGCAACGTGCGCTAAGCTGCTGTCCAATCACAACACGGGAACCGCTGGACCAATCAGAACTCGTGACGGATTTCTGAAGGAGGGACTTCATAGAACAAGGAAATCATCAGGCCGTTTTTTCATCAGTGAAAACAGCGGTGTACAGATCAGTAAATTGTGTGAAAAATATTGTTTTTTTACACGCCAAACATGAACACATGTTATATTGCACACTGTAAACACAATCAAAGCTTCAAAAACACTGGAAAAACGGGACCTTTAATAAATAATAGGGATGCACTGAATGTATGTTCGAAGGGGGGCTTAAAGATGGACAAATACAAATATTATTATTTTACTGATTTGTTTATTTTAAGTTATATTGTGCTTTGTTGGTATAAAGTCTGTTGGGATGTAAAAAAAAAAACTTATCAGTGTAGAAAAATATTTTTATATTGTAGTTTTGTAGTTTTGACTATATTTTATTTAATTCATGGAAAAAAAGGGAAAAATAAAAAGGGAAAAAATGTGACATATATTCACATACATTTATATATAGATTTAAGAAATATTTGCATGTATATCCTGAATATATATTTATATAATTTATTTTAAATAAATATTTTTTATAATGCATGTATTTGTATAGATAAAGGCTTAAAGCAGTTTGGAACTGTTTTTCTCCACGGAAGTTTTGCGGAAGAGCTAATAAAATATTTAAACTCAAGACAATATTTCATGTCTAATTTATGTGAGACAAGTAGCCGTGTAATAAGCGGGATAATGTACACCCAGCCTTCAGATCACTCTCGGGGTTTGTTCTGTGATAACATCCGGCTGGGTGTATGTTATCCCTTCATATTACAGTACTGACACCTATGTATAGTTTACAGTATTACTTGAGAGATTTTTTTTCCTAAAGAAAATTTGTCATGTACCGGCTATCGATATGTAACGCAGTAGTAGCGGCGCGCATGCGATCAAGTCAGCGTATCTCACAGCGCCATCTGCTGGTGAAAATAATCACTACACGGTTGCTCCTGTAACCAGCAGCTGCTGTATGTTGGCTGGGCACTTTTTTTGCAATGAGTGCGTCTCAATCAGCTCCCTAGTTCAGTAGTCAGGGCATTGATCAGGACATAAGTCAATGGGCTGATCCCTGATCAGTGCCCTGACTACTGAACTAGGGAGCTGATTGAGACCTATGTCTCTGCCGGGTGTTTTGAACGAGCTGTCGGGGACAGAACACCAAAAATGGGGACGTCAGTTCACACTAATATATATACACACACTTTTTTTGTGTGTAAATGCATTGGTTTATAAATCAATACATAAACTTATGATTATTAATATGCTTTTCTTTTCTTTTTTTGTGCTGCACGAGTCTCTAAAGAATGTGACGGTTTCATTTCAGTAAATGGATCTTGTATCGCTGCGATTGAACTCATGAATAAACAGCAGCCCATGCTCAGTCAATCTCCAGCTGAACACCATCAGATAACCACAGTATCTCGTCCGCAGAGGAGCATTCGCTCGGGATTTTATTGTCTTGAGTGCATTACAGAGTTCACATTCTCCCTGTTCGGATTGTGTAATGGAGCGGGGAAATAAAATCACTGCAGGACAGACACAACCTCACACACACACTTATTAACGAGCACGCGCGCAATTAGAAATGTGCCAGGAACCTGCTTCAAATCAGAAACGTGCAAGTTAACACTTCAAAAAGAAGGGGAAAAAACGACAAGCAAATTAATGGTTATGAATTATTTACAGTTAAATTATGATCAAAGCACGAAGCCCTCAAGTAATAAACATCACAACAAAATCGCAAAGATACCGGCACACACACACACAACACAGGATGTGGACGTTTCTGGAGCTAATGAATGAGAAACACGCTCCTCATTATGTTCAATCAACTTATGTAAATGCACTAAATTACGAGGCTCTACCAGACACCCGACCGTAGCGCTGAAATAAAAGGTCTGAACTCGCACGCCTCTTGCCAACACAAATTACCATTCAGCATAACATAAACAAGAGCAGCACTTATGAACGAGGATAATGGCAACACTCAATAATCATTTAGAAACCACACTGTCGAGTCATTGAGATGTTCCTCGTCGACACACGCAGCAGTTTCTGGAAGCATGAAAGCATTCATTCAGATAAAGGTTAGGCTGGTTAGCACAGCTCAGCTCCTGTAGATGCTTCATTCTCCATTAGCGGACATTAATCAGGTATCAGGTCATTATTCGATAGTTATGAAAGGCTTTAAAAAGTAATGCCAGATTGTCTGGACGACGTCACACTGAGTGAATCAACTAAGAATGGCTCTAGTTTACATGTATTTCTTTCAGTTGCTTCTTCCCCCATCCTACTTCACCCCCTCATGTCGTGACCATCGGAAACATACCCAAAATCTTTATGATCTAAAAATGAACAATACTAAACAGTATATATGTGTTTGATATCATTAAAAAATGTCTTAGTGCGACTGGTGCAAATATCTCATCCCCACAGAAATATTCAAGAAGATAACAATGGTTTTAAGAGTTTAGAAATATCTTATACATTATAATGAGTGTGGTTTCTGGAGCCATTTGGTCTCTTCTTTCAATCCAGGCAAATGGTAGAGTGATTGAATTTAAATTCCCTTTGTTAACATATGTTACCATTTGAAAGAGGTGACTGTCTGGTCTGAGTACTTAAGGTGATGTAGCAGAAAGTTCGGGGCGCAATATTGTAATTCAGATTCGCCCGTAACGTTGCGTATCCAGCCAACATTACGTATGGAAAGTCAGGAACTCTCTCACTCTGTACTTCAGAGTATTTGATGTTATGTATTGAGAATCTTTGAATTGATTATGTAATTGGAATTATACATTTACCTGACTGTTTAATAAATTGTTACATTTTGATTTATTCTGACTTACTCTGGAATTATTAATGGGTACTTTCCACAAAGGGTTAAACGGAATGATTAAATGTGTAACTAACTATTAAATATCAAGTAGAGCTTTGCGCAGATATGAAAGAATAAAGCTTCTGGGCCTTTGGCAAGCTCAGTCTCTGCTAGTAGGCTAAAATGTTGCAAGTCGTCTTCACATCTTAAAAGTATATCTCATTTTCTTTAAGGAATGTTTGCAGAGTGTCATTAAGTAAACATCAGTATTTTATTTTTTTATGCCAAATGGTTTGTGCAATGGTTTAGTTGAATTAGTGGCTTTTTTTTTTTAGTTTGTAGATGCTTTGTTATTTGGTTTAACTGCCATTCCAATGAAAATGTTTTATAGAATAGAGCTGTGGAACTAAAAATGCTTGTGCTTTTAATTTAAAGAAAATGTACTCAACTGCTATTGCTATTAATAAATGTCCAGGCATTATTGTTATTATATTGTATTTAAAACCAGGGCCGTAACCATCATAGACATTGAGGGAGACAAGTCCCCCCGAATAATTAGAAATGTCCCCTCAGTATTTGATATTCTTGATGCTGCTGTGCTGTACTCCATTACACACCACTCTGTGTGTTGCTAGTTTGTTGGTTGGTCTGCGTCAGCAGTCTAACAGCACTCGTCACTGTCAGAATGAGTGGGATGGCCAATCAAATCAAAGAAGGCGGGGCTTACTGTTAGTGCGAATTCCAACGCAACACTTTAGTTATAGCAGTGAAAGAGTGCGTCGTAAGATGTAAGTAGCTAAACATTTAATATTTGAAAACTGTTTTATGATAAAAAATGTAATATCGACAAACAGTAATATCAAGTGATGCAAACTACTTGACATTTGTACTACTTGAAATTTCACCATTTTGAACTGAATTGGACGTGACAAGGTTTGCATTTTTACATATTAGGCAGACGAAAATGTGCATGTGCATTTTTTTACATATTTGTAAATATTTTACTTAACTACAATAAATAATATGAAATAACAGATACAACTTTTAGTATTTATAATGTTTTAGTTAGGACTATCACGATTATGAATTGTGCCGATGATTGATTGTCATTAAAAAAAAATTTGATTAAAGATTTAATTATGTTTTGTTCATGTTACATACAGTGGAATAATTGGAATAATATAAAAATAATAATAATAATAATATAAAATTGGCCCATATAAATTTACTTAATTGCTGTGAATATTTTTTTAAAATAAAACAAAAAATAAAAATAAATTAAATTAAAGTTAAATAAAATAATATAATGTAACATAATAAATATATTATTTTGATTGTATTATATTAATATTTTAATTTAATTTAAAATAATAATATAATATATAATAAATATATCATATTATTTATGTTATATTAATGATATTATATTAATTACGTTTTAATATAATATCTGATCAAACCCAATTTAAATTAAAACATTTAAAGTAAATTTAAATTACTGCTGTTATCTTGAATAATTGCAATTAGATGGAATAACCACGAGCAGACGCTTTACCAATCAATGCGACAGACCTGGTATCAGTAAAGGTTGAAATTACTATGAACTATGATTAATAAATGCTTTAGAAGTATTTTTCATCGTTAGTTCAAGTTAACTAATAAACAAGAGGAACCTTATTGTAAAGTGTTTTAAAAAAAACAGGACATTTTCTGTGTGTTTTTCCATATTCATCTCTCTTTAGTGTGTGATGTTGCTGTTTGAGTTCTTCTCTCTATCCGTGTCAGTGTTCCTGATCTCCTGAAACGCCAACGGAGAGAATTGAAGTCAATTAGAAACACTCACTTCCTGATGGCTGAGCGACTGCGCAGACTCAGACTGAGCTTGACCACGTAGATGTGACGGACGCAACCTGTCTGACAGTTGTATGTCCTCTAGTAGTTGTGCAGATTGAAATCTGAATCACATTGTTGAAATATCTTGTCCCGTTGTTTTTGGCTCTCTATGGGCTTCTACCCATGATTCTCCCTTGCCTTTATCAGAATTTATGCCTCCACTTCCCCCCAATTGCCTCATAGACAGTAAAAGATTGCCTGCGAGCTTCTACTCCTGTCTATATGGTAATTTCTCTTCTGCGCAACAGAGTCGAGTTTGTTATGACGCAATCGTTAGCCTATTTTTTACAAAAACGGCTTCTACGGGGCGATACTGTACACTGTCAGAAAAAAAGGTACATTGCTGTCACTGGGGCGGTACCCTAAGGTACAAAACCGAAAAGGAACTAATATGTACCTTTAAGGTATTAATATGTACCTTTAAGGTATTAATATGTACCTTTAAGGTACTATTATGCACTCTTATAGTACTAATATGTACCATTTAGAGGTGAGTAAGGTACAAAGATGTACCTTTTTACTTTTGTACCTTAGGGTACCGCCCCAGTGAAAGCACTGTACCTTTTTTTCTGACAGTGTAAGATACAAGGGAATGGAGCCTATTATACATTGTCGTGTTTCTTTAGAAATAAACAATGGACAAATGGAGTCTTTAAACGCCTCAGATGTAAAGTTATTCACTGTCAAAGTGACGCCAAAATGAATGGGAGTCAATGGGATGCTAACAGCAGGTGATGGCTTGATTAGCAATGGCCGCCCCTATGGAAGGTACGCTTTCCAGGGGCTGGATTACCCCCTTGGTTGTAACTGCCGGTTATGGTAAGGGGCGGAACATTTCCCTGCTTGACCAATCACAACACACAGCTCTGGCCGACCCAATCAGAGCACAGTGTGCTTTTCAGAAGGCGGGGCTTCATAGAGACAGGAACTAAACAGAGCGTTACTGACAGACTGGGAAGAGAGGAGCCGCAATAGGGCATAACAGGTCCTCTGTCAGGTGATGTGTGTGTGCCGCACCTGTCTGAAGATCATGTCGGTGTCAGTGCAGTATCTCTGCGTCTGTTCTCCTCCTTGAAGAAGCACCACAGATCCAGCCTGTACATCCTTCTCCGCTTTCAGGTCTTGACACAAACGTGCTCGGTTTTCTGCAAACAGGGCGGCCGATACCCTTAACGTGTCGTTTCCCAGCCAATACACTGCCTTCCTGTCACAGACGAGACAGAAACATATATGTCACTCACATAAAACACACTGAGCTCTGACCCGCTCTTTCCTTTCTACTTGTTCAGCTTGCACACAGATGGTATAAATTGTTGTTAATGTAAGCTACAAAGAATTACACACATCTTGATGAAAAAAGCCTTGTGACTGTAACACAGTGGTTACGCAAGAGCTGGAAGTGATCCCATGATAACAGGGAAGAGTGTTTTCTGCTGATCTGTGTGTGTCAGAGACACTGAACAACACCATGACCGCAGGCCAGACTTACAGGGATATTCACATCTGGCCTAAACACGTACACAAAAGAAGTTTTGAACACCTTCATGCTGCTTTTCTCCTAGCTTATGGTCTATGATTACATGTCATGATCCAACAAAGCAACATGAATTGTTTAAGCACACAAGGAGTTGAATTAGCGACACATCAGTTTGAGGAAAAATTTCCAACAGATCTCCATAACTTTTTTATTAATAAAAAAATAGCTTAAAGTTTGGGATAAGAAATCTTGTGATTTTATGATTGAAACAAGAACAAATATCTGCCAATGGGTTCATAAAAATCAGCTTAATTCAAATGCAAGTAATTATTATACTCAATGATGTTCTTGTTTTAAGCACAAACTCGCATAATTTTGTTCAATTTCTCAGAAAACAGGACCTTATTTCTTAATTTTACATGTTATTAATGTATCTTGATTTAAGGATGTTTTGAATTGTTAATGCAAAGTGAATGCAATTAAATTTAGCAATTAGAAGGTTAGTTCACCCAAAAAAGAAAATGACCCCATGATTTACTCCCACTCAAGTCGTCCTAGGTGTATATGACATTCTTCTTTCAGATGAATATAATATGAGTTTTTTTTTTTTTTAAGTCCTGGCTAATGCAAGCTTTATCATGGCAGTGACTTGTTGGTTCAAGTTTTTAATTCCATAAAAGAGCATCTATCCATCCCAAAAGTACATCAATCCATCATAAAAGTGCATCAATCCATCATAAAAGTGCACCCATCCATCATAAAAGTGCATCCATCCATCATAAAAGTGCATCCATTCATCATAAAAGTGCATCTATCCATCATAAAAGTGCATCCATTCATCATAAAAGTGCATCCATCCATCATAAAAGTGCATCCATCCATCATAAAAGTGCATGCATCCATCATAAAAGTGCATCCATTCATCATAAAAGTGCATCTATCCATCATAAAAGTGCATCCATCCATCATAAAAGTGCATCCATTCATCATAAAAGTGCATGCATCCATCATAAAAGTGCATGCATCCATCATAAAAGTGCATGCATCCATCATAAAAGTGCATGCATCCATCATAAAAGTGCATCCATCCATCATAAAAGTGCATCCATCCATCATAAAAGTGCATCCATCCATCATAAAAGTGCATCCATTCACCATAAAAGTGCATGCATCCATCATAAAAGTGCATGCATCCTTCATAAAAGTGCATGCATCCATCATAAAAGTGCATGCATCCATCATAAAAGTGCATCCATTCATCATAAAAGTGCAACCATCCATCATAAAAGTGCATCCATCCATCATAAAAGTGCATCCATTCACCATAAAAGTGCATCCATCCATCATAAAAGTGCATGCATCCATCATAAAAGTGCATGCATCCATCATAAAAGTGCATGCATCCATCATAAAAGTGCATGCATCCATCATAAAAGTGCATCCATCCATCATAAAAGTGCATGCATCCATCATAAAAGTGCATCCATCCATCATAAAAGTGCATCCATCCATCATAAAAGTGCATGCATCCATCATAAAAGTGCATCCATCCATCATATAACTGCTCCACACGGCTCCGGGGGTTAATAAAGGCCTTCTTAAGCCAAGTGGCGCGTTTGTGTTAGAAAAATATCCATATTAAAAACTTTATTGACTAAAATAACTTACTTCCAGCGGAAAGCCATACACAACTGGAATTGCGCTAAAATGAGCCATATAGACCAAAACCACAATTTGTTCCAGGCTTTTTCTGCTGTAAAGTTGGGCATTTTAACATGAGCTCAATGAGATTCTGCTCCTTCTGGAGCCGGTCTCTAGTGGCGATTCGATGAATTGCAGTTTAACTTACTTCCGTTTCGGCTTCAAGAGGGACCGCAGGAGGTTGCCGCTTGGTCATGCGGTCAAGGGTTCAAGGGTCAAGGGTTACTCTTTCACCGTAAATCGATGCGTACAGCAATTCGCCTGAAGTTAGTCTATAAAGACTCTTCTTTAGTGGTCAGATTAAATGTGACTGACTTTCGTTCATCTTCTGAACACACATGAAGATATCTGTAATGAAATGGGAAAGATGTCTGTCCTCCATTGACAGTCGAAGCAACTTCCACAGACGCTTCAGAAAGTTCATAAAGAGAAACTGATCCATACGGATCAAGCGGATTACTACAGATGTTCTGAAGAGACTCGATGGCTTTATATGATGAAGGGAAGTCTGACGGGTTTGAACGACACCAGGGCGAGGACATGAGGACAGGATTCTCATTTTATGGTGAACTGTCCCTTTAAGTGTCCTGACCTACTTTTGATTTATTAATCAAAATGTGACAAATTCCGGGACATTCCGCACTTATACAGTAAATACAGTGAATGGATTCTGCAATTCCGTCCACATGTTCTGCATCGCGGGAATCATAGGGCCCTAATTTAATGCCATGATATTGAATTTAGGACTTTCTGCTCCAATTTAAGGCATTTTTAAGGCATGAAATTGTAGAAAAGACCTGTGGAAACCCTGATCATGGCTCTTCTTTTATAATGTGAATGAATGGGGTTTGAGATTTTGAAACCCCCCCCCAAAAGTGCATCCATCCATCATAAAAGTAACCCATACTGCTCCATGAGCCCTTCAGAAGCGAAGCCGAAGCATTTTTTTTATAAGAAAAAATATCCATGTTTACAACTTTATAAACAATAATCACTAGCTCCCGGTTAATGGATGCACTTTTTAGGGCTCCCGAAATCTCATCCCCCATTTACTCCCATTATACTAAAGCTTGGAAGAGCCAGGATATTTTTCAGTATAACTCCAGTTGTGTTCGACTGAAAGAGTAGAGTCATATACACTGAGGATGGTGTAAATTATGGAATAATTTACATTTTTTGGTGAACTATCCCTTTAATATCCATTCAAGCATCCATATCAAAAACAGATTACGCTTTTGATTAGACCATGAGATGTAATTCTCATATCTAACATTAAAATCACACTCACACAGGACTAAATGGAAGACAAAGTGCTTTATCACTGGTAGAGTGTGTGAAGATTAACAGATCTGTACAGTACGTGGTCAAAGGTCACAGCTCACATTCATATCCCCGCACATTAAACCACAGCAACCCTTCACACACTCACTTCTGTTAAATCATCATTCCTGATAAAAGCGTCCTGTGTCAGGGATAATGTACATTTTATGATGATGACAGGCACATTATTCTGCTTCTTACACAGATATAAAAATTAAAAAATAGATGGATATATCAGATTTGCTTCATCCGTGGGAAATTACACTATTGTAACAATAACAATATACACTACCAGTCAAAAGCTTTTTTACTTTTTTTTTAAAAAGAAATTAACACTTTTATTCACCAAAGATGTGTTAAATTGATAAAACGTGATAGTAATTTATAACATTAGAAAATAAATGCTGTTTATTCACTTTTTATTCATTAATGCATACTGAAAAATGTATCACAGGTTTTAAAAAAATATTAATCAGCACAAATGTTTCCAACATTGATAATAAATCATCATATATGAAGGATCATGTGACACTGAAGACTGGCGTAATGATAATGAAAATTCAGCTTTGCAACTAATAAATAAATTACATATGAAAGTATATTAAAATAGAAAACCAAATTACATATGAGAGTATATTAAAATAGAAAACCATTATTTTAAATTGTAATAATATTTCACAATATTATAGTCTTTTTTCCTGTATTTTTGATCAAATAAATTCAGACTTGAAGAGCATAAAAGACTCCTTTCAAAAACATTAAACAAATTAATTTTTCCAAAACACACACACACACTATATATATATATATATATATATATATATATATATATATATATATATATATATATATATATATATATATATATGCATTTTGAGATTTGCATATTAGTGACAAAAACAGTCCCCTATAAAATATACTTCATATATAACTATTTTAAACATCATGTTACAAACTTTTTGACAGATTACTGACAAGTGTACTTCAATACAAATATACAAACACCACAGGATCACTGAAATAAACTGCAAAAAGCGTGTTTAAAAGTGTTTAACTTATAAGGAAATGATGACCAGCCATGGCACCTAAAATACACATGTGGATATATTTAACCTAAAACTTTGATGGTGAAACCAAGTTTAGACATGGTCAGCTTTCACCTAGCTAACATCGCCAATGTACCATTGTATTACCATAGTACGCTTTCGTGAGGGGACGCACATCAGCCAACATTAACTCAAAGCAGAGATTATTCACACAACAGCAAACATACGAGCAGTGACGACTATTAAAGAAGACAAAAAGCACACAAAACATCTGATAGAACGCATGTGCATGTAAACAGCGGGCTCCACGCATGCGCAGGAGCAACCGCTACTGCATGCGCTTAAAGCTGCGCGATTGTGCATAAAATAAATATCCAGAGTTAAATATAACACAAGAAACTCACTGATGTGATGATGCCATGCTGCTGCTGCTCAGCTGAGAGATCGAGTCATGTGATCAGGAGCAGCTGATCACTGCGTGCGCGTGCACGCCGTGCGTTCACTCCATCACATGACTGCGTTTTTCCCGCGGATTGCTCAATAGTACTCGAGTGTGTGTGTGTGTGTGTGTGTGTGTGTGTGTGTGTGTGTGTGTTACAAACACACTAAACCACATTGGACCCGTTTTAAAAAAACACAGTGCAATGTGATTTTGTATTTACGTGCATCATATTTTTCAAAACGGAGGAGAACTGCTCTTTTCATGTGTGAGTATCAAACGCCAGTACTTATTTAAAGGGATATTTCACCCAAAAACCTTGATTTCTTTTGGTGAACACGAAAGAAGATATTTTAAAAAATGTTGATGGGCCCCATTGACTTACATAGTGGGTTTTTTCCGCTTTTAGGCCACGCCCACACCGGGAGAAACCAATCCAACGCTCTCCATTGACTTTGTATTGCGTGAGGTGGCCTCTTTTTAATTTCTGACTTATAACAAAAAACAGAATGATGTCTAAAAACTGCTATATGACAAGGTGTACAGCAAACAAGCTAAAAAAAAACAGAAGTGTTTATAAGCTGTCGACCAAAAAAAACAAGTGTTTAAGAAGACAACTGGATACAGCCCACATGAAAAAATACTATATTATAGTAAAACGACTCCAGTAAATACTATAGTGTTTTTGAACCATTCTATAGTAAATATACTACAGTAAATTAACAAAGTGTAGTAAAGTATACTACAATTTACTGTAGTATATTTACTATAGTATGGTTCAGTAATACTGTAATTTTACTATAATATAATATAGTATTTTTTCATGTGGGAGGCACAAGACGTGAAGCGCCAGCAGGAAGAATGGGATCCTGACACTCAGTATGCCTACATGTGCAGTAAACATTGTGTAAAATATCCAAATGTCAGTTTTATATATTATATTTCCTGTCGCTGATTACGTTCCCCTCCAGTGGGCGTAGATCTCAGTGTAATATAACATCTGAGATTGCCTGTATCCACTTTTGTGTCCTTAATCATTTGTTTTTTGGGTCAACAGCTTATAAAAACTTCTGGGTTTTTGGTTCTTGGTTTTTTAGCTTGTTTTCTGTACACCTTGTCCAGTGGCGTAGAAGGTCAGTCTCGGGCTCATATGCAAAATACATTTTACTGGCCCCCCAAGTACATCGAAGACACATTTATAGATGTTCACTGTAGTGTATCAAGAAAAGAGCATACCAAACAATCCAAAAACACACACTTTACCCGACAATTGTTCACAACCATAACAGAAAAAAACTAGTCTAAAACAAGCTCAGCCACTAGCCGCGTTTCCATTACAAATTTGCGAAAAACTTTTGAGATATTTTCTAAATGTCTATTGTGAAATGACAGCATTCCCATTAACTGTTATGCGACTAAAGCTTATTTTGTCCCTCTTGTGATAAGTCCTTCCAAAAATTATTCCACGTACGTTGGTAGATTTATTTATATCCCAGCCGCCGCACCAGCCATTATTAATAATGGAAGGAGACATAGGTGTGTTATCCAAGCATTAATTAAAATTAAAAGAGCAAAATGTTTGCATTTGCATGGTGGTAACTCAAAGGTTTTTTTTTTTTTTTTCGTTTGTTGGAAATGTGAACTGATTTTAAAATTGCTTTTGGAATTAAAAACTTAAAACTGCCTTAAAAATTAAAAACAAAAATACATTTTTGAAATGAAGACAGCGTTTGGAGTGGAGTGCAAAATACCCCGTTCCCTGAATCCACAGCCTTTGTTGTTATTGTGAGTGTACACAAATAAAAGTAGACAGTTTATAATTATGTCATCTTATCTATATGGCTAAAAATGACGGAGTATTTTGAGTTAAATCTGCTGTCATAAAGGGAAAAAATCCATCAGAAGCGCCGGCGCCTTCGTCGGCCATGGGAAAAAAAACATATTTAATTTTGTATGAATTGTATTTTAATTTTGATCAATGTTTCATCAACTAATTGCCTGTATATTTAATAAATAAGAAGCAAACCAAGAATGTTGGGAATGGATTGACATGCGTTACGAAACCACTGGCCTGTTTCCTCAGCCTTTGAGGAAGACTGGAACTATAGAGTCTTTCTGTTTTTAACACATTTCTTGAATATATGTCTTAATTACAGTAGGGTTATTATACACTCACCTAAAGGATTATTAGGAACACATACTAATACTGTGTTTGACCCCCTTTCTCCTTCAGAGCTGCCCTAATTCTACGTGGCATTGATTCAACAAGGTGCTGAAAGCATTCTTTAGAAATGTTGGCCCATATTGATAGGATAGCATCTTGCAGTTGATGGAGATTTGTGGGATGCACATCCAGGGCACGAAGCTCCCGTTCCACCACATCCCAAAGATGCTCTATTGGGTTGAGATCTGGTGACTGTGGGGGCCATTTTAGTTCAGTGAACTCATTGTCATGTTCAAGAAACCAATTTGAAATGATTGGAGCTTTGTGACATGGTGCATTATCCTGCTGGAAGTAGCCATCAGAGGATGGGAACATGGTGGTCATAAAGGGATGGACATGGTCAGAACAATGCTCAGGTAGGCCGTAGCATTTAAACCATGACCAATTGGCACTAAGGGGCCTAAAGTGTGCCAAGAAAACATCCCCACACCATTACACCACCACCACCAGCCTGCACAGTGGTCACAAGGCATGATGGATCCATGTTCTCATTCTGTTTACACCAAATTCTGACTCTACCATCTGAATGTCTCAACAGAAATCGAGACTCATCAGACCAGGCAACATTTTTCCAGTCTTCAACTGTCCAATTTTGGTGAGCTTGTGCAAATTGTAGCCTCTTTTCCTATTTGTAATGGAGATGAGTGGTACCCGGTGGGGTCTTCTGCTGTTGTAGCCCATCCGCCTCAAGGTTGTGCGTGTTGTGGCTTCACAAATGCTTTGCTGCATACCTCGGTTGTAACGAGTGGTTATTTCAGTCAAAGTTGCTCTTCTATCAGCTTGAATCAGTCGGCCCATTCTCCTCTGACCTCTAGCATCAACAAGGCATTTTCTCCCACAGGACTGCCGATACTGGATGTTTTTCCTTTTCACACCATTCTTTGTAAACCCTAGTGTAATGTAGTTCTTTGTTGAGGGCAGGAAGAAGACACAGGGGTCGGCCTGACTGGGACTTACACACTTTTATTTACTCACGCACACACAGACGCTCTCTGGCGTATACACTCAAAATCCACGATATGGGTCGCCCCGTTCAGCTCTCAGCAATAGCAGTATCTCTCGTTCACTCTCAGCCACGTGCGTGTAGTCCCAGTCCAATTCTCTCTCCGTCCTCATCTCCTGCGTGGCTTATAACCTGTCTCTCCACGCCAATTACTGAAACAAGAAACAGGTGTTCATCGTTTGCCTCTGATTCACTTACGTGCCGCTCGGCCTCTGACTCTCTCTCCCGTCACAGACCTCGCTAAACCACGCCCCTCGCCACATACCCCCACCGCCCGACTCAGGCCGGGAGCCATCCGGCCTGCAGCCTCCCCATTTCTGGAAAGGAAGTCAGCCACAACCATCTGCGCCCGGCCTGTGGACCACCTTGAACTTAAATGGCTGTAAAGCTAGATACCAACGGGTGATCCGCGCGTTGGTATCCTTCATGCTGGAGCCACTGCAGAGGGCGTGGTCCGAACAGAGGTGAACTCCTCTCCCAGGAGATAGTAACGGAGGGTAAGAACGGCCCACGGATTGCCAAACACTCCTTTTTCGATGGTGCTGTACATCGTCTCTCTCTTTGAGAGCTTGCGACTGATGTACAGCACCGGCCGCTCCTCCCCTCCTCTCCTGTGTCAGGACTGCCCCAGCCCCTGTCCGACGCTGGGCCAGTCTGCAACATAAACGCGGAGAGAAAAATCAGGCGATTGTAAGAGCGGCCCGCCACATAGAGCAGCCTTCACCTGGGTAAAAGCCTGCTGGCACAGCTCTGACCACTGGATCGGATCTGGCGCTTCCTTTTAGTGAGGTCAGTCAGTGGGCTAGTGAGTTCGAATAATTAGGCACAAACCTTCTATAGTATCCCGCTAGCCCAAGGAACTGCCTCACCTCCTTTTTGGTCTTGGGTCTCGGGCAGGCTGCAACTGCTGCTGTTTTATCAATTTGAGGACGCACCTGCCCATGACCCAAGTGGAAACCCAGATACCTGACCTCCACGCGCCCAATCGCACACTTCTTCGGGTTGGCTGTCAGCCCGGCCAGTCTCAGCGATCCCAGGACAGCCGCACATGCTCCATATGCCGCTGCCAATCATTACTATAGATGACAATATCATCCAAGTAGGCAGGCATATGCAGCATGCGTCAAGAATTCTATCCATGAGACGCTGAAACGCGTGGCGGAGCCCCAAACAACCCGAAAGGAAGGGTGATAAATTGGTGTAATCCAAACGGCGTCGTAAAGGCTGTTTTCTCTTTAGATAAAGGCGTTAAGGGGATCTGCCAATATCCCTTTGTTAAATCCAGCGTCGAGTAAAACCGAGCCGTGCCCAGCCGATCGAGCAACTCATCAACCCTTGGCATAGGATATGCGTCGAATTTCGACACAGCATTCACCTTGCGATAATCCACACAGAACCGGATTGAGCCGTCCGTTTTAGGGACTAAAACTATCGGGCTGGCCCAGTCACTGTGGGATTCTTCTATCACTCCCATATCCAGCATTGCCTCTAACTCATCCTGAACCACTTTTTTCTTGTGTTCTGGTAATCTGTATGGCCGCTGCGAACTACCACACCCGGCTCCGTCTCGATATGGTGCTGAATGAGATTCGTTCGACCGGGTAGGGGCGAGAACACATCCGAAAAAACTTCCTGCAACTGGGCTATGTCAGTGAGCTGCAACGCGAGAGGTGATCTCCCCTGGTGCCAGAGCGAGGATGTACCTTTGTGCTCACCTCTGGCCCGAGATCCTCCTCCCGCTCACTGCCGTTGCCAACATCACCGACTCCCCTCACTCCATTTTTAAGAAGGTTAAGGTGGTATATTTGATGTGCTCCGCTCCTATCCGACCGAACTACCTCATAATCGAGATTTCCTATTCGTCGTGTGACCACAAAGGGCCCTTGCCACTTGGCGAGCAATTTTGAGCTGGAAGTTGGGAGTAATACAAGCACTTTATCTCCCAGTGCAAATTCTCGCAGTTTCGTTCCCCTATTGTAGAGCCGGCTTTGTTTGTCTTGAGCCTGGAGCAAATTCTCCATGGATAGCCGCCCCAAAGTGTGGAGTTTTGCTCTCAGGTCCATTACATATTGAATTTCGTTTTGCCTTGCGAAGGTCCGTCCTCCCAAGCCTCCCTGAGGACGCCCAACACCCCACGGGCTGGCGTCCATAGAGAAGCTCGAACGGGAAAACCCTGTGGAGGCTTGTGGGACCTCGCGACAGCGAACAATAGGGGTTCCAACCATCTATCCCAATTTTTGGCGTCTTCTTGTACGAACTTTCGAATCATTGTCTTCAATGTGCGATTAAATCGTTCCACCAAACCATCCGTCTGTGGGTGATAGACGCTGGTGCGGACCGATTTAATGCCCAATAATTCGTAAAGTTCGGCGTAACGTCCGTGACATAAACGCGCGTGCCCTGATCAGTGAGGATCTCGCCGGGATCCCCACCCGGAGATTACACGAAACAACGCTTCCGCAACACTCTTTGCCGAAATGCTACGGAGGGCAATTGCTTCGGGGTATCGGGTTGCATAATCCACCAAGACCAATGCAAATCGATGCCCTCGTGCGGATCGCTCTAATGGTCCGATGAGGTCCATGCCAATTCTCTCGAAGGGACCTGTATAAGCGGTAGAGGCGCAATGGCGCTTTTGGGCAGGCCGGTGGATTTACCAGTTGACATTCACGACACGACGCCGCACCATCTGCGCGACGTTCGTGAATGCCCGCCAAAAGAACCGGACCATTAAGTGATTTAGTGTCGCGCTTGCCCCAAATGACCGGCCATTGGGTTAGAATGAGCCGCCCGGAAAAGCATTTCCCGACGGCTTTTTGGGACTAACAACTGGGTTGTATCCTGTTTTGACTGAGTGTCTTGGGTCACTCGATACAACCTGTCTTTTAATATGGCAAAATAAGGATACGAGGCGTCTGATCAGGGTGGAGAAGCTGTCCGTCGATTGATCGGACCTGCGCAAACGCATTTTTGAGCGACTCATCCCGGGACTGTTCTAGAGGAAAATCATCGCGGTCAGTGAGGTCCAGCCTCTTTACCCCGCTCCGTTCCTCTGAACCCGTGCACCGGTGGTCCCGGCTCAGCCTCTCCCACCTGCGCAACCGCTCTCTCTCCCGCCTTTTCTTCCCCAAGAGACATCCGCACCTAAACATGCCAATAGACTACCAAATGCTGGCCAATTTGTCCCCAAAATTAGCGGATGTCGGAGGTGCGGACTAACTGCCACCTCCACTCTATGGTTTTGACCGAAATTGAATTATAACCGTCACCAGCGGATAGTTCACCACATCCCGCACACACGAACCTTAACCAGGCGGCTATTATCCAGTGCCAACGATTGTATCAGGCTTTGATGGATAGAGGTCTGGTTACATCCCGAATCCACCAAAGCCGGATAGGTACCCCTGAATACTCACTGGTATTTGGTACAGCCCGGCTCGATCGGGGGCAGCCTGAGGCGCGTCGGGGACCCGGATCAACGTCCCCACCTCCATCACGGGACACCTATCTATAAAGTGCCCGGGTCCCGCACCGCCAACAGGCGGCCCAGACTTCCCGCCGCCCCAGTGGCAGGAAGTGAACCAGGAATTGGCGTGGAGAGAGAGGAAACGGGACCGGAGTCTGGAGGGAATGCGGCGGCTCCGCGCCCCTGGATGGCGCTCGAGAGCCAGCTCCGTCCGGGATTCCCGAACCTTCCCGCGCCTGACCCGTGCTGGGTAGCCTCCTGGTACGGGAGCCGGAACTGGCCTATAAGGGGACGGAGAAGAAGAAGAAGGGGAGGGGTGAGAGAGAGAGAGAGAAGCCGCCGGCAGGGGTTCGCCCGACCCTGGGCACGCCACCATTTGATCCTCCGCCAGCTCGATGGCTTGGTCCAGCGACGTCGGCCTGTGGCACTGGACCCATTGCGCGGTTTTCCTGGGCAACCGCGCAATAAACTGCTCCAGTGCCACTCGATCCACAACCTGGTCGACCGTCGACTGGTCCGCCATCAGCCATCTGCGGCAGGCGTCCCGGAGCTGCTGGGCCATCACGAAGGGCCGGCTGTTCTCCCCAGTGTCAGCGACCGGAATCGCTGGCGATGTTGTTCGGGGGAGAGACCGACCCGCTGAAGGATGGCCCGCCGTAGGTCATCATAGACCAGGAGGTTCTGGCCTGGTAGTTGTTGAGCCGCTATCTGCGCCTCCCGGACAGCAGCGGGATGAGGCGCACCGCCAGTCCAGTCGCGGCCACCCGCATGCTTCCGCGGACCGCTCAAATAGGTCCAAGAAGGCTTCCGGATCGTCCTGCGGTCCCATCTTGGTAAGCTGCATGCGGGTGGCGCTGGCCGGGGTTGATGATGGATCCCCGGCGGGAACCTCCCGGTCAAGGCAGCTCCGGAACAGCTCGCGGTCCTGCTGCTGGGCCAGGAGGAGCGCCTGGAATCGCCGCTCCTGCTCCTCCTGATCTCCAGCATGGACTGGTGTTGTTCTTTGTGCAGGCCCGCGAGTGCCTGGATGATGTCCGCAAATGGCGTTGCTGACGGCGCTTGCATGGCGGCGGCTCTGGTCTTCCTCCTCCCGGGTTTCGGCACCAATGTAATGTAGTTCTTTGTTGAGGGCAGGAAGAAGACACAGGGTCGGCCTGACTGGGACTTACACACTTTTATTTACTCACGCACACACAGACGCTCTCTGGCGTATACACTCAAAATCCACGATATGGGTCGCCCGTTCAGCTCTCAGCAATAGCAGTATCTCTCGTTCACTCTCAGCCACGTGCGTGTAGTCCCAGTCCAATTCTCTCTCCCGTCCTCATCTCCTGCGTGGCTTATAACCTGTCTCTCCACGCCAATTACTGAAACAAGAAACAGGTGTTCATCGTTTGCCTCTGATTCACTTACGTGCCGCTCGGCCTCTGACTCTCTCTCCGTCACAGACCTCGCTAAACCCGCCCCCTCGCCACACCTAGAAATGGTTGTGTGTGAAAATCCCAGTAACTGAGCAGATTGTGAAATACTCAAACCGGCCCGTCTGCCACCAACAACCATGCCATGCTCAAAATTGCTTAAATCCCCTTTCTTTCCCATTCTGACATTCAGTTTGGAGTTCAGGAGATTGTCTTGACCAGGACCACACCCCCCGAAATGCATTGAAGCAACTGCTATGTGATTGGTTGATTAGATAAATGCATTAATGAGAAATTAAACAGGTGTTCCTAATAATCCTTTAGGTGAGTGTATATGGGAGTTTTTGCGAAATGCGGACACAAGAAATGACAGAGAAATTTGTCATTATGGAGAAACAAGACATTACTACACATGACATGTATACAAATATATATGTATTGTGGCCAGGAATTAAAAATTAATTCTTTCGTCTTAATTAAAAGCTCCCCAAGGGCGGGCCCCCTATTGGCCCGGACCGATTTGCATGTGAAAACCCTGCATGCCCAGACGCTACGCCACTGACATTATCACATAGCAGTTTTTAGACATTGTTCAGTTTTTTGTAACAAATTGGAAATTACAATAAGGCCGCTTCATGCAATACAAAGTCAACGGAGACGATTGGTTTGTCCTAACGCTGTCTTTACACCAGCCAATCGCTGCTTTACTGATCGTGGATTCGAGTATCGATGCATCTGCTCTCTTCAGTGAACACAAGAACGCGCAGTAATCTTAGATAACTTAATCCAGATATTTTAATCCAATCCGCAAATTCATTTGAAGAACCAAATTAGCCAGTTATCACGATTCAAAGATCTGGGATCTGTCAAATAATCTCAGACGTATTAAACGAGGTACGGACCCCAGAAGTATACAGCAACAACAATAATGCATAATTTGCGCTATATTTGAATAATTTGCGCTATAATAATCAGTTTTCGGACGCAGCATCAGATGACCTTTGCAATGACCTTTGGCATCCTCTCTCTGTTGATGATTGGAAATGAGCGCTCAATACTTGGCCTACTCTGTCGTCATTTGTTGGGTGTAAAACATTCCATAAACCATAATAAAGCAATGAGCAGAGCAAAACCATCTGTTAAAATGAGTTTTTCATCTTTCATCGGTTCATAATTCCTCTGAACGTAACGCAGCGATGGCGCTTTAAACCCGAGAGGGGTATTTTCTCAAACACCATTACAAGTTTTTCTCCTCAAGGAAATTAAAAGACAATTTGAAGATGGCACAGTACAATCTATTGCTGTATCATCCCTCTTTTTATCATTTAATCCTTTCAGGATGTGTCCCTTCCCGTCAGGGCTAGATTTGTGGATCCACTTTGCTCAGCCCCAAACTCTAAAATAATAATATAACAACAGCAGGACTGCGTTTGTCTCACATTCCCTACAGATGTTGCATTACCGGTCTAATAAAAGTCCTGGAGAAACGGATAGATGCATTTAAAGCTCATTTTGCTGTCCTTTGTCTAATGTTTCTCATGACAGATAACCGACCGCATGATTCCATCAGGGATGGATTTGCATACAGTTGCCGTCCTGGATATGCTGGTAAGGACTTTTTCTTGTGGTTTTTAAGGAGCCCTGTGGCTTTGATGTTGTAATTGCATCCACATAATCTGACTGATTGGCTTTTTTCTTTCTCTCCATTAAATCAGAGCGTGTTTCTCAAGGTCTGTGTGTAAATAATGAAGCCACTGTCCTTCACCGCCCTGTTTTACATTCATGATGTTTTATGCTGTAATTTTCACTGCCTTGTTCTGCTTTTAGTCAACATGAAATTAGTGTGGAAAGTATGTTAACCACTTGAAGAATCTGTGAAAATAGAATATTTTTTACTAAATAAGAGAGATCGTTCAAAATGCATGTTATTTTTAATTTAGTGCTGTCCTGAATAAGATATTTCACCTAAAAAATGTTTACATATAGTTCACACACTGTATATATATATATACACAGATCGGGCATAACATTATGACCTAATATTGTGTTGGTCCCCTTTCACAAAACAGCCCTGACCCTTCGAGACATGGACTCCACTAGACCCCTGAAGGTGTGCTGTGGTGTCTGGCACCAATATGTTAGCAGAAGATCCTTTAAGTCCTGTAAATTGCAAGGTGGGGCCTCCATAGATCTGACTTGTTTGTTCAGCACATCCCACAGATGCTCGATTGGATTGAGATCTGGGGAATTTGGAGGCCAAGTCAACACCTCAAACTCGTTGTTGTGCTCCTCAAACCATTCCTGAAGCATTTGTGCTTTGTGTCAGGAGCATTATCCTACTGGAAGAGCCACAGCCACCAGGGAATACCGTTTCCATGAAAGGCTGTACATGGTCTGCAACAATGCTTAGGTAGGTGGGACGTGTCAAAGGAACATCCACATGGATGGCAGGACCCAAGGTTTCCCAGCAGAACATTGCCCAAAGCATCACACTGCCTCCGCCGGCTCGCCTTCTTCCCATAGTGCATCCTGGGGCCATGTGTTCCCCAGGTAAGCCACGCACACGCACCCGCCCATCCACGTGATGTAAAGAACATGTGATCATCAGACCAGACCACCTTCTTCCATTGCTCATAGGTCCAGTTCTGATGCTCACGTGCCACTGTTGGTGCTTTCGGCGCATCAATGAGCCTGAGCCACCCATGACCCTGTGCCCGGTTCTCCACTGTTCCTTCCTTGGAGCACTTTTGATAGATCCTGACCACTGCAGACCGGGAACACCCCACAAGAGCTGCAGTTTTGGAGATCCTCTGACCCAGTCGTCTAGCCATCACAATTTGGTCCTTGTCAAACTCGCTCAAATCCTTACGCTTGCCCATTTTTCCTGCTTCTAACATCATCTTTGAGGACAAAATGTTCACTTGCTGCCTAATATATCCCACCCACTAACAGGAACCGTGATGAAGAGATCATCAGTGTTATTCACTTCACCTGTCATAATGTTATGCCTTATCAGTGTATATGTAATCCCCCCCCCACACACACAAATACACACCGCTCATTAATTCAATTGCTCATTAAATATCTGCTGCTTAATAAATATCAAATATGCAAAATATCTAATCAGTTAATTTGCTGCGTTCCAATTCACCTATTCTTATATTAGTAACAATGCCCCAAAAGTATGTACTGTTTTTGTGAAGAAAAAGTACATATTGAGTGTGTAGCAGAAGAGTAGTCAAGCTTTGGGACACACTACTTCGTCTTAATGTAAACACTATGTAAAAATAGCAGTATTTTCTTTGCAATACATGTAAATAATAGTTAAATGCTCTTTATATTTATAAATAGTGGCAGATACTATTTGCACCTCAGTGTTGTTGTACATTAAACGGTATGCAATGATAACATAGTGTAAATGCCATTGAAAAACTCAGATCAGTTAACCACTAGTATGCGGTCTGACTGGGACTGTACAACTCCAAACCAGGTTACGCCTTCAACCCTTCAGTGCATTAGGAAACGTCCACCATCTGAACTCTGAGTCTGAGTGCAGGAGCTCACAACAAAATGCTTTTATCATCTCTCCACATGGGTCTGTTCTGGATGCCAGCTGCACTTTCATCATAATAAAGTTCTTTCTCTGCATCACTTAAGGTCATCACCACCTGCAGAGCCTTTCAGAACAGCCTCTGCTGGAACAGAGGGGCTGATCACACATTAAGGTATTTTACTATACTACTCTCACTGTTTTTGCAATACACAGTATGTTTTTCTGAATGCATAAAATATACCCACATAGCCTGCCCAGATTAGAATGCATGTTCGAGCTGTTTCAACTGAAAGCAACTTGCACTGAGATATCTTAAAATATGTCAGTGCCATTGTTTTGTCTCAAGATGCACACCAGTAATGTTTTTTTCCTAAGGCACGTTTATAAAAGCTACTTTGAACTAAGATCTAATCCTGGCTTAATCTAAGCTCTGTCTGTGAAACCAGGCCTTATTTGCAATTTTAAGTATATGCAGCCACGTAGCACAGCGTTTGACCTCCTATGAAGCGCCTGATAGAAACCTTTTAGCTTTAGTCCCTGTAAAGTCAAAATTAAACATGTGTTCTGAGTTTCTCGCACCACAGATAAATGTGTTATTAACCAACTAGCCACATTTGAATCATAAAAAAATCCGCTAAGTACATAAAATATCTTATTGAAATCTTGAAAAAATAAGCAGCATTCTCTGCTCTCAAACGCTGGGGGCGTGTCCGTTGATCGGCGCCGAAACCTCGCCCACTCGCGGGAAAGCGGCCGTAAACACACAAAACAACAACAACACTCGAGTACAGCTCACGAGTCACAGCACCAGATGCCGGCGGGACGGGAGGATGAAGGTCGGGGCGGGAGATAGTCGGTTCGGCCCCATTCTGCAGTGGATTATCAGTGAATCCCAGTTGTTGCCGATGAAAGTTTGTAAAACTATCCGGTGTAAAGACACTGCAGAGGCAGGTGTTGGTGGTGATCCTCAGCTCTCCATCAAGGCAGCTTTTCACAAAATTAATCCACCTCTTCTTGAGATCGTCTTTTTTATTATTTTGTAGGCTGTTTTGTAAGTTGTAGGCTGTAGTAACTACCGGTACTGACAGTAACTCGCAATCTAGCGGGTGAACTGATGCGAAATTGCGAATGTGCTCTAGTTATGGGGAGGGGCCACATGCCAAGCGGCTCCAGTGCGTCATCGAGCCACCGTTTGAACCCCGCCCAAAAAATCCGGAACTTCTTAACGGTCTAACTTCTGGATTCAGTACTACATAGTTCACATTTTTTGTAATGTGTTTCAACAATACATTTCTAACATTTCTAATGTGTTTAGAAACAAATATCTGAATTACCTTTACAGGGACTTTAAGGTTCTACATATGAAGCGCCTGATGGAACCCTTTAAGGTTCTACATATGAAGCGTCTGAGGGAACCCTTTAAGGTTCTGCATATGAACCGTCTGATGGAACCCTTTGGGTTCTACATATGAAGCGTCTTATGGAACCCTTTGGGTTCTGCATATGAAGCGCCTGATGGAACCCTTCAAGGTTCTACATATGAAGCGCCTGATGGAACCCTTTAAGGTTCTACATATGAAGCGTCTGATGGAACGCTTTAAGGTTCTGCATATGAAGCGTCTGATGGAACCCTTTAAGGTTCTACATATGAAGCGTCTGATGGAACCCTTTAAGGTTCTGCATATGAAGCGTCTGATGGAACCCTTTAAGGTTCTACATATGAAAGCAGCGTGATGGAACCCTTTAATGTTCTTCATATGAAGCGTCTGATGGAACCCTTTGGGTTCTGCATATGAAGCGTCTGATGGAACCCTTTAGGTTCTACATATGAAGTGCCTGATGGAACCCTTTAAGGTTCTGCATATGAAGTGCCTGATGGAACCCTTTAAGGTTCTGCATGAAGCGTCTGATGGAACCCTTTAAGGTTCTACATATGAAGCGTCTGATGGAACCCTTTAAGGTTCTACATATGAAGCGTCTGATGGAACCCTTTAAGGTTCTACATAAGAAACGCCTGATGGAACCCTTCAAGGTTCTACATATGAAGTGTCTGATGAAACCCTTTAATGTTCTTCATATGAAGCGTCTGATGGTACCCTTTAAGGTTCTACATATGAAGTGCCTGATGGAACCCTTTGGTTCTGCATATGAAGTGCCTGATGGAACCCTTTAAGGTTCTACACATGAAGCGCCTGATGGAACCCTTTAGGTTCTACATATGACTCGTCTGATGGAACCCTTTAAGGTTCTACATATGAAGTGCCTGATGGAACCCTTTGGTTCTGCATATGAAGTGCCTGATGGAACCCTTTAAGTTTCTACATATGAAGCGTCTGATGGTACCCTTTAAGGTTCTACATATGAAGCATCTGATGGAACCCTTTAAGGTTCTACATATGAAGTGCCTGATGGAACCCTTTAAGGTTCTGCAAATGAAGTGCCTGATGAAACCCTTTTCTACAAATGAAGCGCCTGATGGAACCCTTTAAGGTTCTACATATGAAGCGCCTGATGGAACCCTTTAAGGTTCTACATATGAAGTGCCTGAGGGAACCCTTTAAGGATCTACATATGAAGCGTCTGATGGAACCCTTTAAGGTTCTACATATGAAGCGTCTGATGGAACCCTTTAAGGATCTACATATGAAGCGTCTGATGGAACCCTTCAAGGTTCTACATATGAAGCGTCTGATGGAACCCTTTAAGGTTCTGCATATGAAGCGTCTGATGGAACCCTTTAAGGGTCTACATATGAAGCGCCTGATGGAACCCTTTAAGGTTCTGCATATGAAGCGTCTGATGGAACCCTTTAAGGTTCTACATATGAAACGTCTGATGGTACCCTTTAAGGTTCTACATATGAAGTGCCTGATGGAACCCTTTAAGGTTCTACATATGAAGCGTCTGATGGAACCCTTTAAGGTTCTGCATATGAAGTGCCTGATGGAACCCTTTAAGGTTCTACATATGAAGCGCCTGATGGAACCCTTTAAGGTTCTACATATGAAGCGTCCTGATGGAACCCTTTAAGGTTCTGCATATGAAGCGTCTGATGGAACCCTTTAAGGTTCTACATATGAAGCGTCTGATGGAACCCTTTAAGGTTCTACATATGAAGCGCCTGATGGAACCCTTTAAGGTTCTACATATGAAGCGTCTGATGGAACCCTTTAAGGTTCTACATAAGAAACGCCTGATGGAACCCTTTAATGTTCTTCATATGAAGCGTCTGATGGTACCCTTTAAGGTTCTACATATGAAGTGCCTGATGGAACCCTTTAAGGTTCTGCATATGAAGTGCCTGATGGAACCCTTTAAGGTTCTACATATGAAGCGTCTGATGGAACCCTTTAAGGTTCTGCATATGAAGCGCCTGATGGAACCCTTTGGTTCTACATATGAAGCGTCTGATGGAACCCTTTAAGGTTCTACATATGAAGCGCCTGATGGAACCCTTTAAGGTTCTACATATGAAGTGCCTGATGGAACCCTTTAAGGTTCTGCATATGAAGTGCCTGATGAAACCCTTTTCTACAAATGAAGCGCCTGATGGAACCCTTTAAGGTTCTACATATGAAACGTCTGATGGAACCCTTTGGTTCTACATATGAAGTGTCTGATGGAACCCTTTAAGGTTCTACATATGAAGCGTCTGATGGAACCCTTTAAGGTTCTACATATGAAGCGTCTGATGGAACCCTTTAAGGTTCTACATATGAAGCGTCTGATGGAGCCCTTTAAGGTTCTACATATGAAGCGTCTAATGAAACCCTTTAAGGTTCTACATATGAAGAGCCTGATGAAACCCTTTGGTTCTACATATGAAGCGCCTGATGGAACCCTTTAAGGTTCTGCATATGAAGCGCCTGATGGAACCCTTTAAGGTTCTTCATATGAAGCGTCTGACGAAACCCTTTAAGGTTCTATATAGAACATTATCTTCTAAGAGTTTACAACCACATAGCAACACTCTGTCAACCACCAACAACCAAAATGTAAATATCTCATCTGCACTACAGTGACTTCCAGCAGTTCTGTATGAAATCAGTCTGCTGTCCTTGTGAACATGCTGTTTGACAGATGTCTTCACACTGGAAGCTGCTGGAGAAAACTAGAACAACCTTGACTGTTTCTTCTCTCGACACACATGCTCTTGCAGCAGAGAAGACTGTCTGGTTCAGAGCAGCTCATAAGGGCCTTTGAACTGGCGTCTCAAGGACTCCTTTGATATTAAAGCATCTCCAGCAGCATACGAGTCCCCGTCTCCTCTGGACGCTCAGAGACACGTGCAGCATGTAGAAACTTCTGATTCTGCGGTGTGAAAAGCATAAGCCTGGTGTTTGAGAACATTTGGATCACAGCACACAGCTGTGTTTCTGCCGTGAAGTTGGTCTGATCAGGAACAACAGCTGTAGGTTTGTCTGCTAAAGCTTGATGTCTCAACCATCTGTGTGAGATACAAAAAGTGGCATGAAGTTTCTTTCCAGTCTCTCAAAATCACAAAACAGCATTTAACTATTTTATGTCGGTAATGTGATGAATTTTCAAGTGTAAAAAAGGATATTCAAGAGAAGAAACAGTCATGATTTTATTCAACACAAATTGATTTAATGGTGTTAAAGTGTCTCTGTGTGTCTCTATTATTCACAAGAAGACCAGAAACAAGTCAATTGTGAATTAATGTTGACTTTAACATCTTGAAAGCAGAAAGAGATTGAATAAAAGAGGGTCTCGTCTCGGTCAAGCATTTACTTTAAAAGCCATGTAACAGTCAGGGTTTCACAATATTAACACTGGCTCGTTCAATAAACCATTGGACAAATTAACAATTTAATTTAATTTTAAAGCTGAAAGGTATTTTATCTTTCAGGACACACTCCTGACTAATTCCTACACGTTTGCTCTTTGGATCGCACTGGATGGAAAATCCTGCCATCTCAGGCTTTATACGGAGGTAATAACCAAGTCATGGATGAATGCAATTTATGCACTTGTCTTTTAAAGGCAGCATAGATCTGTGAAGAAATAACCATTAGAATATTTAATGGCAACAATGCTTATCTCTAAAGCTTATTTCAATTTGTTGCATGTGACATTATAGTGCTTTGGGCCTTGTTCAACGAGGCATTAAATTATTAAAAAAGATTTGCCAGTATGTTTAGTTGGTAAAGCTTGATCCAAATCCCCTTCAAAAGTGATTTGAATCCGATTAAAATCTGATGTCTGATTTCATGTGTTTTTTCCTCATAATTTTTTATCTTGTGACAAACAACAAACCCACAGAAGCAACACATTTCACAGTTTTTAAAGCTGTTGTCACAAATGTGGATTTGGAAACTGCCATCATGAAAATAAATCAATGGCAATATCCATTTCTTTCAAACTTTCAAATTATTTTATTTCCAATCAGTGATTCAGAGCTTGTAACAAACTTGCCAAGTCATTTGATTTTACTGAACAAGACTTTTTTATTTCATACTGTTTTGAACACTGGCCCTGATTGTTTGTCTAATAGTTTTAACTGATCACTGTCTGTTTTATAATGTAGGTTCTTTTTTAAAGATTTATTGAATTTTAATACTTAAGCATGTATAATAAAGACAAGGAGGATGATACTGGCCTGGATATTGGATGATATATTAATTTATTCATTCGTAGAGTTTGTTTAATAGATTACAATTTCACGAATACATTTGCAGTGGCTTTTTAAAGGTGTTTTTGTTGCATTTACAGCGTTTTTACCAGCCGGTCCCATCAGGCTGTGATGTTTTAAGCGCTTCGAAACTGTGAATCATTTTGCAAAGCAATTGTGTTAATTGATTCAGAGTTTGTGGAAGCTTTGTTTCTCTCATCACTGATTACAAACAGTGCAGATATTTGAGCAAAAGCAACTGCAGTTTAAACAGCCAGTCTTAAAAACCACCATAGCCCTTTAAGGTTCTACATATGAAGTGTCTGATGAAACCCTTCAAGGTTCTACATATGAAGCGTCTGATGGAACCCTTTAAGGTTCTACATATGAAGCGCCTGATGGAACCCTTTAGGGTTCTACATATGAAGCGCCTGATGGAACCCTTTAAGGTTCTACATATGAAGCGCTGATGGAACCCTTTAAGGTTTTTCATATGAAGCGCCTGATGGAACCCTTTGGGTTCTACATATGAAGCGCCTGATGGAACCCTTTAAGGTTTTTCATATGAAGTGTCTGATGGAACCCTTTAAGGTTCTACATATGAAGCGTCTGATGGAACCCTTTAAGGTTCTACATATGAAGCGCTGATGGAACCCTTTAAGGTTCTACATATGAAGTGTCTGAGGGAACCCTTTAAGGTTCTACATATGAAGCGTCTGATGGAACCCTTTGGGTTCTACAAATGAAGCGTCTGATGGAACCCTTCAAGGTTCTACATATGAAGCGCCTGATGGAACCATTTAAGGTTCTACATATGAAGCGTCTGATGGAACCCTTTAAGGTTCTACATATGAAGCGCTGATGGAACCCTTTAAGGTTTTTCATATGAAGTGCCTGATGGAACCCTTTAAGGTTCTACATATGAAGCGTCTGATGGAACCCTTTGGTTCTACATATGAAGTGTCTGATGGAACCCTTTAAGGTTCTACATATGAAGCGTCTGATGGAACCCTTTGGGTTCTACATATGAAGTGTCTGATGAAACCCTTCAAGGTTCTACATATGAAGCGCCTGATGAAACCATTTAAGGTTCTACATATGAAGCGTCTGATGGAACCCTTTAAGGTTCTACATATGAAGTGTCTGAGGGAACCCTTTAGGGTTCTACATATGAAGCGTCTGATGAAACCCTTTAAGGTTCTACATATGAAGTGTCTAATGGAACCCTTCAAGGTTCTACATATGAAGTGTCTAATGAAACCCTTCAAGGTTCTACATATGAACCGTCTGATGGAACCCTTTAAGGTTCTACATATGAAGCGCCTGATGGAACCCTTTAGGTTCTACATATGAAGTGTCTGATGAAACCCTTTAAGGTTCTACATATGAAGCGCCTGATGGAACCCTTTGGTTCTACATATGAAGCGCTGATGGAACCCTTTAAGGTTCTACATATGAAGCGCTGATGGAACCCTTTAAGGTTCTACATATGAAGCGCCTGATGGAACCCTTTAAGGTTTTTCATATGAAGCGTCTGATGGAACCCTTTGGGTTCTACATATGAAGTTCCTTGATGGAACCCTTTAAGGTTCTACATATGAAGCGCCTGATGGAACCCTTTGGGTTCTACATATGAAGTGCCTGATGGAACCCTTTAAGGTTCTACATATGAAGTGCCTGATGGAACCCTTTAAGGTTCTACATATGAAGTGCCTGATGGAACCCTTTGGGTTCTACATATGAAGCGCCTGATGGAACCCTTTAAGGTTCTACATATGAAGCGCTGATGGAACCCTTTAAGGTTTTTCATATGAAGTGTCTGATGGAACCCTTTAAGGTTCTACATATGAAGCATCTGATGGAACCCTTTAAGGTTCTACATATGAAGCGCTGATGGAACCCTTTAAGGTTCTACATATGAAGTGTCTGATGGAACCCTTTAACGTTCTACATATGAAGTGTCTGAGGGAACCCTTTAAGGTTCTACATATGAAGCGTCTGATGAAACCCTTTAAGGTTCTACATATGAAGCGTCTGATGAAACCCTTCAAGGTTCTACATATGAAGTGTCTGATGAAACCCTTCAAGGTTCTACATATGAAGTGTCTGATGAAACCTTTCAAGGTTCTACATATGAAGTGTCTGATGAAACCCTTCAAGGTTCTACATATGAAGTGTCTGATGAAACCCTTCAAGGTTCTACATATGAAGTCTGATGGAACCATTTAAGGTTCTGCATATGAAGCGTCTGATGGAACCCTTTAAGGTTCTACATATGAAGCGGCTGATGAAACCCTTTAAGGTTTTTCATATGAAGTGTCTGATTAAACCCTTTAAGGGTCTACATATGAACCGTCTGATGGAACCCTTTAAGGGTCTACATATGAACCGTCTGATGGAACCCTTTAAGGTTCTACATATGAAGCGCCTGATGGAACCCTTTAAGGTTCTACATATGAAGTGTCTGATGAAACCCTTCAAGGTTCTACATATGAAGTGTCTGATGAAACCCTTTAAGGGTCTACATATGAACCGTCTGATGAAACCCTTTAAGGTTCTACATATGAAGTGCCTGATGGAACCCTTTAAGGTTCTACATATGAAGTGCCTGATGGAACCCTTTAAGGTTCTACATATGAAGCGTCTGATGGAACTCTTTAAGGTTCTACATATGAAGTGTCTGATGAAACCCTTCAAGGTTCTACATATGAAGTGTCTGATGAAACCCTTTAAGGGTCTACATATGAACCGTCTGATGGAACCCTTTAAGGTTCTACATATGAAGTGCCTGATGGAACCCTTTGGGTTCTACATATGAAGTGCCTGATGGAACCCTTTAAGGTTCTACATATGAAGTGTCTGATGAAACCCTTCAAGGTTCTACATATGAAGTGTCTGATGAAACCCTTTAAGGGTCTACATATGAACCGTCTGATGAAACCCTTTAAGGTTCTACATATGAAGTGCCTGATGGAACCCTTTGAGGTTCTACATATGAAGTGCCTGATGGAACCCTTTGGGTTCTACATATGAACTGCCTGATGGAACCCTTTAAGGTTCTACATATGAAGCGTCTGATGGAACCCTTTAAGGTTCTACATATGAAGTTCCTTGATGGAACCTTTTAAGGTTCTACATATGAAGCGCCTGATGGAACCCTTTGGGTTCTACATATGAAGCGCCTGATGGAACCCTTTAAGGTTCTACATATGAAGTGCCTGATGGAACCCTTTAAGGTTCTACATATGAAGTGCCTGATGGAACCCTTTAAGGTTCTACATATGAAGTGCCTGATGGAACCCTTTGGGTTCTACATATGAAGCGCCTGATGGAACCCTTTAAGGTTCTACATATGAAGCGCTGATGGAACCCTTTAAGGTTATTCATATGAAGTGTCTGATGGAACCCTTTAGCTTCTACATATAAAGCATCTGATGGAACCCTTTAAGGTTCTACATATGAAGCCTGATGGAACCCTTTAAGGTTCTACATATGAAGTGTCTGATGGAACCCTTTAACGTTCTACATATGAAGTGTCTGAGGAACCCTTTAAGGTTCTACATATGAAGCGTCTGATGAAACCCTTTAAGGTTCTACATATGAAGCGTCTGATGAAACCCTTCAAGGTTCTACATATGAAGTGTCTGATGAAACCCTTCAAGGTTCTACATATGAAGTGTCTGATGAAACCTTTCAAGGTTCTACATATGAAGTGTCTAATGAAACCCTTCAAGGTTCTACATATGAAGTGTCTGATGAAACCCTTCAAGGTTCTACATATGAAGCGTCTGATGGAACCATTTAAGGTTCTGCATATGAAGCGTCTGATGGAACCCTTTAAGGTTCTACATATGAAGCGTCTGATGAAACCCTTTAAGGTTTTTCATATGAAGTGTCTGATTAAACCCTTTAAGGGTCTACATATGAACGTCTGATGGAACCCTTTAAGGGTCTACATATGAACCGTCTGATGGAACCCTTTAAGGTTCTACATATGAAGCGCCTGATGGAGCCCTTTAAGGTTCTACATATGAAGTGTCTGATGAAACCCTTCAAGGTTCTACATATGAAGTGTCTGATGAAACCCTTTAAGGGTCTACATATGAACCGTCTGATGAAACCCTTTAAGGTTCTACATATGAAGTGCCTGATGGAACCCTTTAAGGTTCTACATATGAAGTGCCTGATGGAACCCTTTAAGGTTCTACATATGAAGCGTCTGATGGAACCCTTTGGGTTCTACATATGAAGTGTCTGATGGAACCCTTTAAGGTTCTACATATGAAGTGTCTGATGAAACCCTTTAAGGGTCTACATATGAACCGTCTGATGAAACCCTTTGGGTTCTACATATGAAGTGCCTGATGGAACCCTTTAAGGTTCTACATATGAAGTGCCTGATGGAACCCTTTGGGTTCTACATATGAAGTGTCTGATGAAACCCTTCAAGGTTCTACATATGAAGTGTCTGATGAAACCCTTTAAGGGTCTACATATGAACCGTCTGATGAAACCCTTTGGGTTCTACATATGAAGTGCCTGATGGAACCCTTTAAGGTTCTACATATGAACTGCCTGATGGAACCCTTTAAGGTTCTACATATGAAGCGCCTGATGGAACCCTTTAAGGTTCTACATATGAAGTTCCTTGATGGAACCTTTTAAGGTTCTACATATGAAGCGCCTGATGGAACCCTTTAAGGTTCTACATATGAAGTGCCTGATGGAACCCTTTAAGGTTCTACATATGAAGTGCCTGATGGAACCCTTTAAGGTTCTACATATGAAGTGCCTGATGGAACCCTTTAAGGTTCTACATATGAAGCGCCTGATGGAACCCTTTAAGGTTCTACATATGAAGCGCCTGATGGAACCCTTTAAGGTTCTGCATATGAAGGCCTGATGGAACCCTTTAAGGTTCTACATATGAAGCGCCTGATGGAACCCTTTAAGGTTCTACATATGAAACGCCTGATGGAACTCTTTAAGGTTCTGCATATGAAGCGTCTGATGGAACCCTTTAAGGTTCTACATATGAAGCGTCTGATGGAACCCTTTAAGGTTCTGCATATGAAGCGTCTGATGGAACCCTTTAAGATTCTGCATATGAAGCGCTCTGATAGAACTCTTTAAGGTTGTACATATGAAGCGCCTGATGGAACCCTTTAAGGTTCTACATATGAAGTGTCTGATGGAACCCTTTAAGGTTCTACATATGAACCGCCTAATGGAACCCTTTAAGGTTCTGCACATGAAGCGCCTGATGGAACCCTTTAAGATTCTGCATATGAAGTGCCTGATGGAACCCTTTAAGGTTCTACATATGAAGCGTCTGATGGAACTCTTTAATGTTCTACATATGAAGCGTCTGATGGAACTCTTTAAGGTTCTACATATGAAGTGTCTGATGGAACTTTAATATGATTTTTATTTGTTATAGATTTATTTTAATGAATTAAATGAGTGGCACTATTTGATAAGTAATGAAATATATTGAAATATTACACATAAAACCTGATCTTGAATATATTCCTGTTAGAAAATGACCAAATTTCCATCAGCCCTTTGTTTTACTCGGAATAATTTGTTCAAGAATCAAACCTCACTAGTCCAGAAGTGGACAGTCATGTTGTCATATAGTTCTTGAATTTGTGCAGTTTGAGTAGATGGACTGAGGATTTAGTCAAGATCAAGAACAATTAGTTTATTTTTAATGTATTATTTTTATGATATATATACTATTAATATCATATCACTCGGATGATGCTGATACAGGATTTCATGACCAGCCTGATCATGGATGAGTGGATAACATTCTCTGCAGGCTCACGATGATAATGTTAGTTGATTAAAGCATAATCTTTTGATGAAAGAACCTTGCCGCTGCTTGAGACATACCAGTAAATCTTCATATTTATGACTCTGGATCAGAGCTTCACTGTCACGCAGCTTGCACATGAAATAAGAGACGTTGCAGTAAATGTATTGGCGTAATCAGGGCCGGTTGTTCAAACAAGTGAACTAAGTGGGCGCTCCGAGGCCTCTGGCAGATCAACACAAATCACCTTCTGTTTTTAAATGAGATGCAAAGATATAAAGCATCTGTGAACAGGCATCATTTATGCAGCGGAGCGGAGCGGCGTGTAGTTATTGCTCTGTTGGAGTCAGAGGTCTGCGTTTTACCACATTTGATGATCGTTCAAGAAACGATATGAACCGGCTTTTGGAAATGCAATATTGTTTTAGTGAAGTAGTTTATAATTGATTTGCATATATTTACACATGTCAACATGACACAATCCATTTTACTTCTGTAATGTGATGTATTTGATTTCAGAGTGAAATCTGATATTCAGAAAGAAAATGTCGAGAGAGACTTGATGTTTTCCATCAGGATGGTGAAACGAATGGATGGAGGGAATCGGGTGGTGGGGGGGTGTTTGTGACATGAGACGAAAAGGAAAGTTGTTTCAGAGGCAGAGCAAGTTATTATATTTCGATGAAAATTATGAGTAAAAGCAGGAACATGCATGAAGAAAGTAAATAATCAATAGAGATATTGACTTTATCAAGACTCAAACCAGTGTTATTTCAGTATTTTATATAGTATATAATGAGCTAATATTGTGTTGGTCACCCCTTTGCTGCCAAAACAGCCCTGGCCCGTCGAGGCATGGACTCCACTAGACCCTTGAAGGTGTGCTGTGGTATCTAGCACCAAGATGTTAGCAGCAGATCCTTTAAGTCCTGTAAGTTGCGAGGTGGGACCTCCATGGATTGGACTTGTTTGTTCAGCACATCCCACAGATGCTCAATTGGATTGAGATCTGGTGAATTTGGAGGCCAAGTCAACACCTCAAACTCGTTGTGGTGCTCCTCAAACCATTCCTGAAGCATTTGTGCTTTGTGGCAGGAGCATTATCCTGCTGGAAGAGCCACAGCCACCAGGGAATACCGTTTCCATGAAAGGCTGTACATGGTCTGCAACAATGCTTAGGTAGGTGGGACGTGTCAAAGTAACATCCACATGGATGGCAGGACTCAAGGTTTCCCAGCAGAACATTGCCCAAAGCATCACACTGCCTCCGCCGGCTCGCCTTCTTCCCATAGTGCATCCTGGGGCCATGTGTTCCCCAGGTAAGCCACGCACACGCACCCGGCCATCCACGTGATGTAAAAGAACAAGTGATTTCCACCTTCTTCCATTGCTCCGTGGTCCAGTTCTGATGCTCACGTGCCACTGTTGGTGCTTTCGGCGGGGTCAGGGGTCAGCATGGGCACCCTGACTGGTCAGCGGCTATGCCGCCCCATACGCAACAAAACTGCGATGCTCTGTGTATTCTGACACCTTTCTATCAGAACCAGCATTAACTTCTTGAGCAGTTTGAGCTCCAGTAGCTCGTCTGTTTGATCGGACCACACGGGCCAGCCTTCGCTGCACACGTGCATCAATGAGCCTGGGCCGCCCATGACCCTGTGGCCGGTTCTCCACTGTTCCTTCCTTGGAGCACTTTTGATAGATCCTGACCACTGCAGACCGGGAACACCCCACAAGAGCTGCAGTTTTGGAGATGCTCTGACCCAGTCGTCTAGCCATCACAATCTGGCCCTTGTCAAACTCGCTCAAATCCTTACGCTTGCCCATTTTTCCTGCTTCTAACACATTAACTTTGAGGACAAAATGATGAAGAGATAATCAGTGTTATTCACTTCACCTTTCAGTGGCCATAATGTTATGCCTGATCGGTGTATATATTTATATATATGTGTGTTTTATAAACACAAACTTTTATGTAAGATGTGATTAATTGATTTGACATCACTTAAGCTTGTAATTCTGTTGTGCTTTTGTGCTTGTTTTTATATAGCTTTCATTTATATTTCAGTTTTAGTTATTTTAGTACTTCATATTAAAAGTAATTTATTTCACTCAGGCAACACCTAGGCAACATTTCTGAAGTTTTTTAAGGTTTTCATTTAATATATTTTATTTTATATCAGATTTGTTTCAATTACAATATTAGTTTTAGATCTCATAAGTTTTCATAATCTTTTACGGGTCATTATCAATGCCAAACACCACTCATCACGAGTTCTCGACTGTCTTGCCTGCTTGGTTTTGAAATGTTTACCCGATAAACATATAAAGGCTGAATTACTCTGAGGAAAAGCTCTCGACTCATAATGCCACAAACCGCTGGAAGACACGGCCTAAAATAGCTCCGGCCAAAATAAATCCGGCTGACCGGAGGGTTCACAGCATCCCAGCGCTTGTCACGTAACCCCACGATCAATATTTAATGTTCATTTTCAAGCTGTCGGCTGAAATATAGAAAATTGGTCTCCTCCAAGCTTGTGGGGCGGTGACAGAGATTGGAGTTAAATATATGGCCGCGGGATTGGTGAAGACACAACTCATCTCTGCACTTCTCTCGGAGACAGACGGATGGCTCAGTGGCCCTGACACCAACATGAATCCTCCCGCAGCAAATAAAGTCATCCACGCTCCGCATAAAGACAACAGGCGCAGTGCACACTGACGCTCCATTACAAATAGACTGGAACGCTGGCTGGGCAGGCAACATATAATGACATTTTGTGATGAAAAGGGAATATACATCAGGAACAGCCGATAAAGCTTGGGGTTTTGCAGCTTGCTATAAGATATTTTTGCCCTGTTTTGTTTGAGTCTCTTGGTCTTGCTGGGCATAGAAATCTCTGCCCACACGGTTATTGATCGGGCACTTAGGGGAAATGGTTCGAAGGGAATACTAGATCTGCTCCATTCTGGATAAACTGAGAATCACCTCATCCTTCCCTCACATTTTATAACTAACCCTTCCCTCGCGGGTCAAAATGACCCGAAGCCCTAAAATATATATATATATTTTTTTGCAGATACTTATTTCATTTCATTTAGATTTTTTTTATTATTATTTACCTTTAAATTACCAGATTTGATCAATCAATAACAATAAATACATAAGCACATTCTTGACATTCTTTCAACTTAAATTCAAAATAACTCACAATTTAATGCATAACCCTGTTAATTCAGCTCAGAATATCTTACATTGGGTTTCTTTACCGTCCCCTTGTAGAAAATTAATAATATAACGTTCATTACATAAGATATTTATGACTCTTGCCACTAGATGGCTGTTCCGCTGGGTCCTAAAGGCATTTCTCTTCAGCATGCATTCAGGTACAAATGTAGACAGTATAAAATCTAATTTTTTTTTGCATTTTTTTGTTTGATGTGTGAGCATTTTTAAGTTTTTCTGTGTACTGAAGCATTCCTCGCATTCCATTCATTCCTAAGTGGGTCAAGTTGACCCGTGAGGGAAGGATTTTTTATACTAATTTTAACCACAAAACTCCTCGAATCCAGTAAAAAAAAAAATTGGGGTATTCGTGGTTTAAGTGCAACAAAAGTCCTATGGTCTTGGACCACTCAGATGAACACTCAATAAAAATAAAAAAAACAATGGTTAAAAATGAGTTTCGGGTCAAAATGACCCGAGGGAAGAATGAGGGTAAAGGATTCTCCCACGATTCTGAATAGACAACTAAACAAAATACCATATAATACACTGTAAAAATGATCATGATTTTACGGTAAAATACTAACAGTAATAATAACCTGTTAATTGGGTAACTAAGGTTCCTTTCTTTATACAGTGAATAACTGTAATACATCTAAACTGATACATTTAATGCAACTTTATAGTAAAATACTGTAAAATGTAAAATATTTTTGGAAGTGAACATCTACACTGAAAAAGCCACCCTGTGTGACACTTCAAATTTGATGTATTTTCATTGAAATAACTGTTTCTTAGATTTATTTTATTCAGTTATGGTCATTAGGGTTTATGTTAGATCTAATGTTGTTAAATTAATGTTTATTGCATTACTTTAGTGTCATGTGTGTTTAGTATTTGTATGAATTCCACTGTGCATCTTTTATATATTAGTATTAACCTTCTCAGCTTGTGGATGCAACATGCAGTCATTTCAACTTAAATGACATTAAACTGTCTTAAAAAATGTGTTGAATCGTGTATAACTTGTACAAAAAGTTGAAAATTGCTTAATTATTTTGATGAGTTAAAGCAATGTAAAAAACACATGTTGTCATAACCTATCGATCATAATTTTTTACAGTGCACCTGTTCTTGGTGGTTGTCAGTGTATTACAAAAGTACAAAACAGATATTAGGTTGTTATTTTAACATTTTATCAGTTTCTGAAATACAGCTTTCTACTGTAAATTTAAGTATACCGTATTTTTACTGTACATTGCTGGCAGCCACAGCTGTCAGTTTTTACTGTAAATTACACAGATTTTATTTACAGTGTACACACATATTTGGACAAAATGTGAATGGCTGCGGTCTATTAAAACAAAAATATGAATTTGCATTATTGGAAAAATTAAATGGTTGAGTGAATAATTCAATGACTCACTGATTTTTATCACTCCATAATCAGAAAATACTGTCAGAAAAGGGATTTTAGGAATTAAACGTTATATATATATATGCAACAATCCCTTGAGGATATAGATATGTTTAATGCAGGTAGAGATTTCTGACTGAAATCAGACCCAAATAGATATATATATATATATATTTGGATGTTTTCTTTCCACAAGCCCGAAAGAAAATATGGAAGCAAAATCTCAAAATTGACCAGTGCATGTTAAAGTAATGTCTTTACTCTCATGTGGTTACGTTTTACCATCTTTGTGTCCGTTGGTAGAATTCCACAGATTTCCCCACAAAAAAGCACAGAAATTTTCTAAAAGTTAGAGAAGTAATAAATCTCAAAGCCCTCTGAGCAGATATGAATAATGGACATCTAATATGGCTCCCTGTGACCCGCTCCAGAGTAGCTACAGGGCAGTTTGAACGCTCCTGACATGAAGATGAGCACAGGCGCTCTCTCTAGACGGCCGTACTCGTCTCTTCAGGGGCCGTCGACAGCGTAGGACAAATAAAAGTCTGACTCTGTGACCCCTACGCCGCGCTGAGGCGTTTCCTAGTGGCCTGACACTGCACATGCTAATGAGGACGGCTTCTCCTGAGCTTACGACTGTAGATGTGAGCTAAATAAAGGGGCTATCTCTGACAAACGCCCTTTGGGGACACCAGGGGACGTCCTGGATGGGCAGTTTTTCCTTTGTGAAAATGAAAGGCTTTCTTTTAGGGGCTGTTATATGCCCTTATTTAAGTAGCTGGATAGAATTAACAATAATGACCCCAGAAGTCAGCTATTTCTGATAAAACCTTCATTTTAACTTTCAAATACTATATAAAGTTTTGTGTGTGTGTGTGT
>CM040918.1:2587460-2604960 GCA_023029165.1 Gobiocypris rarus
CCATCCGACCATCCATTCATCCATCCACCCATCCATCTATCCATCTGCTCATCCATCCACCCAAACAACAAACCAACCACCCATCCATCCATCCATCCACCCATCCATCTATACATCCACCCAAACAACAAACCAACCACCCATCCATCCATCCGACCATCCATTCATCCATCCACCCATCCATCTATCCATCCACCCACCCATCCATCCATCTAATGATTAATTTATTTCAGCAAAAATTACCCATTGTATAATTTACTTAGACTGTGATTTGATTTTATTTATACTACCCAGCTCTACTTTTGTGTTTTTAATTAATTATTTAATTACCATTTTTAATATTTATTTATATAATAATACAAATGATTTAATTGATTAATTTAATAATAACAATAATAAAATTTAAGTCATTATTATTATTATGTAATTCTAAAATTGTTAGCAAATTTGTCTCCAGAGTTGAGCTAAATCTGACAAAACCTTTATTTGTAAACATTATATATATATATATATGGCACACCACCATGAAGGAGGAACCACATCCAGCGGGAGAAACTGTCGACACAAGAGCAAGAGATATCCAGGTACTAATAAACATAAAACCACATCTGCTCAGAATGAAACTCTTCACGGTCGGGCTGCTATAGCCAAACCTTTGGTCACTCACGCCAATGCCAAATGTTGGTTTCAATGGTGCTAACAGAGGAAATCTTGGGCTGTGGATAATGTGAAACATGTATTGTTCTCATCTCTGTCTGAATCTCTGACTGACACATAATGAACCGAACAAACAAACCCCTCCGCATGCTAGATTCATTCTGGCAGCTTCTCTCTCCAGGCCCTGAGATGGTTTGTCTGAGTTTCATCGCTAAACTCTTGACATAAGCCACATAAATGCTCGTGCAATCAGCGACAGAGAGCCGGTTCAAGCATCTGAAACTAAAGCATCAATTTGCTGATCTCAAACTCCACTTCAGAGCTGCATGTGAATGAGTCGGTGAGCGAGTGTTGTGTGCCGCTTGGAAAACAGACTGTAAAAGTGCCATCAGAGCCACTGCTAATGGATATACACTGGGACATGCATAGGAATTAGGATTTTTAATAACACACTGAAGCGGTTCATGAATGAAATGGTGATGATGTTTGTGAAATGCAGTTCAGTCCCTGTGCAGCAGAGGGCGACATGACAGAGACAGGACATCCCAAAAAAACATCTAATCATCAAGAAATGAGTCATGATTTTATCTGCATCTGATAATTAAGGTTTCCTTGTAGTCTGTGGCTTTGAGGTCATCAAAGCAGATGAACACATTGAGATACTGAGTTCTCTGAAGTTGGTGATGCGCTTCTGCCTTTGTGAACTTCGGAGATAATCTCATTTGCATGAAAGGTGTAGGAAATGCTCTCCTGAATGCTCATGCACTCACCTTTTGATTTTTTTCCCTGAAGAACTTTTAGCATTTCTGATTTAAACTTTTATTTTCATTACGCGTTATATTATATCTGCTTCTGTCACTGAAGTGGGTTCCGCCTTCACGGGTCAGAGTCATCGCGGATGTTATGAATATTCCCTGGGATCATGTACGTTGATTTGATGATAATTGTAATGTTTTGATAGTGAGCTGAGGTGTTCTTGATCTTTAGCCGCTTGATTTTATTAACGACGCACTCTAAACACAAGAGCCTGAAATGAGACAACTGAAGATACTCAATGTGAACCAGACTAATCAATGAAACTCTATACTTCTTTTTGGGACAGGACTTAAAGAAATTAATACATTTATTCAGCTAGGATGCATTAAAGGATTAGTTCACTTTTCAATAAGCTTTTGCTGATAATTTCCTCACCCCCATGTCATCCAAGATGTCCATGTCTTTCATTCTTCAGTCGAAAAGAAATGAAGGTTTTTGATGAAAACATTCCAGGATTTTTCTCCATATAATAGACTCAATGGTGCCCAAACAGTTCAAGGTCCAGATGACAGTTTCAGTGCAGCTTCAGAGGGCTTTAAACCAAACCAGATGATGAATAAAGGTCTGATCTAACCAAACCATCGGTCATTTAAAAAATAAAGAAATTAAGTTTATGTTTTATAAGCACAAATGTTCGCCTTGCTCTGTTCTGTGATGCGCGTTCGTGACGTCACGTAATACACGGTTACGTTGAAAAGGTCATTTGTCTGTCATTTTGACATAATAAATTGTATTTACCTGTGAAAGCAAACCTGGAAAGAGACGCAAGGATTTGAGGAGAAAAACAAGAGATTATTTGTGACCCAGGACCACAAAACCAGTCATAATGGTACATTTTTTTAAGTTGAGATACATCATCTAAAAGCTGAATAAATAAGCTTTCCATTGATTTTTGATTTGTTAGGATATATAGGCAATATTTGTCCGAGATACAACTATTGAAAATCTGGAATCTGAAGGTGCAAAAAAAGTCTAAATATCAAGGAAATCTATTTTAAAGTCCTCAGCAATGCATATTACTACTAATAATACATTTTTGATATATTTACAGTTGGACATTTACTAAATATCTTCATGGAACATGATCTTAATATCCTAAGTATTCTTTGCATAAAAGAAAAATAGATTTTGACCCATGCAATGTATTGTTGGCTAATGACTCAAATACACCCGTGAGACGCAGGACTGGCTCCAGGGTCTCATATGCATTCCTGTAGTGTATAGTTTTGGTTTTGATTCGTGTACATGCTCATATTTTATGTTCATAGTCGCCATGTGATTCCCTTGTTCAAGTCATGTGCTCCCTTGTCATGAGTTCTGATTGTTTGATTGTTCACAGGTGTTCCTTGTGAGTCATTAGTCTCTGACTGAATCCCAAATCGCCCCCTAAACCCTCATTCACTTTTCCCTACGTTAGTCCACTAACACAGTTCACTTGAGGATTGAATGAAAACGAGTGAGTGAATTCGGACAGCTGTTGTGTGTACATCGGCTGTACACTCGTTATTGCGGTGCATTGTGGGATTGAATGAGTGCACTCAATAACGTCCACTAAGGTTTCGGACACCACCACTTGAGTGGCCTCAAATAGTGCCCGATTTAACGGTATGGGGGTGATTTCAGATTCAGCACCTGTGTATTTAAGCCCTCATGTTTGCCATGCGTCTTGGTCTAGTTTTGTCCCTGTGACCTTTGTTGTGGACTTGTTACAATTCCAGTGAATTATTAATGGGATATATCGTAAATTAAATCAGGAGGACAGACCACAAATGTGCAGTATGTTGTCATTTTTCATACTATTACAGCGGAATACAAAGGGAAAAATAAGGAGGAAAAGAATGAAAATAGCTCTGGCCATAGATACGTTAAAATAGCACGAGTTACATTATAATCATGATGTCTGAAAATAAAACATGAAGGAAAATCGACAGCTCATTCACTCAAACTTTATTTGTAGGGCAACCTTATGATTTGAAACGACTCGTTTCCGTCTTTTTGAATCGGAAGTTCCACCCATAATTCATTAGGAATACGGTGGATACATGTTTTATTAAATCCATGTTGCTGGTAATCTCGAATCAGAATAACTTCATCTCTTCTCTGATGATGAGGGCGCCCTACATTTGTTCTTGTTTGAGAAGCGATTCACTCGCATATACAGCACGATAGGGAAGAAATGACTTCAGTTGCATGCCGACTTTAACATAGGAAGGTTTATAATTCTTGGAGTTCTGTACGTTAGCATTCCCATTCATCTCAATTATCAATCTCATCTTAATTTCTTGGTTGGCGTAGGACACTTGGAAATACACAAACCGCATGCTGTCATCTTTGCTCTTGTGCACTCAGTTTCAGAAAGTCTATTTCATGCAAGCATTGGTAAATTAATATTTCTTGCATTGTTTTTGACAGAATACACCACTATTTTTATACGGCCGCCAATGAATAAATATGCTGTTTGCGTTCAGATAGTGGCATCAGCAGTGTGTCACGTTACAGTGGTTGCAAATGACTTTAAGCATACAGATGTCATTTTAATGGCTGACTACTGCAGTAAATGTCCATTCTGATGATTGTGACTTCTCAGACTAGTTCTTGAGCATCTGAAGTCATATAAAAACACATTCTCAGGGAAAGTCAGATGAGATGCATGTGGTTTCTTCGGTCTCTTCACCAGAACTGGAGCAGAATGTTTCCGACTGGCTTGTGCCCTCAGAGAGAGAGACAGGTAGAGACGGGCAGACGGGCCGAGCGTCTGAATCGGAGAAGACGGATAAGCAGGTTACTGAGGATGGATGCTCCGAATCACATATAACCTCCACCATCTCCAGAAACTGAATCTGATCCCCTGACACACACCAGCAAACCGGCACAATACAAAAGCTATAAACAACAAAACATGAGCTATAATCCCTTCTGTATCCGTTTCAAAACATTTAGCTTACTTATACCAATTATACATTCATAAATTCATGTACATATAAGATAAATGACAAATAAGTGATTTATTCTAGACAAATCTCAATTATTTATTCTAGACCATTGGATGTCAACCCACAGAACTAAGTAATTTTACCATCCAGTGTAAAGTAGGGATCATAGGTGTAATTTACGGGTGGGACGTGTCCACACCACTTTTTGCCAGGCTCGATATTATCCCCACCACTTTTTAAAAGTAATTGAAAAATAGATTGCGGAAGGTGTGTTTTAAAGCAAAAACACAAAAGTGAAAATTAAGTACATTTCCATCTCTGAACTCCAAGTACCCAAGTAAATTCGGTTATTAAATAAACACATGGAAAAACGAGTTTTGCGGTGTCCCTACCACTTTTCAAACAAAGTTACACCACTAGTAGGGATGCATTGATATGAACATTTCGGCTGAAACCGATAACCGATAATTCTTTATATTTGAAAGCCGATAACCGAAGGTTCTTTATATTTGAAAGCCGATAATCGATAATTCTTTATATTTAAAAGCCGATAACCGAAAGTTATTTATATTTGAAAGCCGATAACCGACAATTCTTTATATTTGAAAGCCGATAACCGGTAATTCTTTATATTTGAAAGCCGATACCCGATAATTCTTTATATTTGAAAGCCGATACCCGATAATTCTTTATATTTGAAAGCCGATACCCAATAATTCTTTATATTTGAAGCCGATACCTGGTAATTCTTTATATTTGAAAGCCGATAACCGGTAATTCTTTATATTTCAAATCCGATAACCGATAATTGTTTATATTTGAAAGCCGATAATGGTAATTGTTTATATTTGAAAGCCAATAACCGATAATTCTTTATATTTGAAACCCGATAACCGGTAATTCTTTATATTTGAAACCCGATAACCGATAATTCTTTATATTTGAAAGCTGATAACCGGTAATTCCTTATATTTAAAAGCCGATAACCGATAATTCTTTATATTTGAAAGCCGACACACGATAGTTCTTTATATTTGAAAGCTGATAACCGTAATTGTTTATATTTGAAAGCCGATAACCGATAATTCTTTATATTTGAAACCCGATAACCGGTAATTCTTTATATTTGAAAGCCGATAACCGATAATTCTTTATATTTGAAAGCTGATAACCGGTAATTCTTTTTATTTGAAATCCGATAACCAATAATTCTTTATATTTGAAAGCGATAACCGGTAATTCTTTATATTTAAAAGCCGATAACCGATAATTCTTTATATTTGAAAGCCGATACACAATAATTCTTTATATTTGAAAGCTGATAACCGATAATTCTTTATATTTGAAAGCCAATAACCGATAATTCTTTATATTTGAAAGCCAATACACGATAATTCTTTATATTTGAAAGCCGATAACCGATAATTCTTTATAGTTGAAAGCCCATAACCGATAATTCTTTATATTTGAAAGCCGATACCCGATAATTCTTTGTATTTGAAAGCCGATACCCGATAGTTCTTTGTATTTGAAAGCCGATACCCGATAATTCTTTATATTTGAAATTTATTTATATTTATAAATAAATCTTAATCCAAATTTTGATATCATTTTTGAGAGCCTGATTACAAAAACAAAAGTCTCACCATTAAAATCCATGTCCCAAACACACAATTATGATGTTTTTATTATAATTTTATGTAGCCGATATGACAGACTTTTTTGAAGTGATTCCAATCATATATCAAGCGATTCATAACCATCATGGTGAACAGTGTGCATCTGAAGTGTGTCAGCTGAAATAATACATTATTTATTGTCTTTAATATATAGGACACATTTTCTTATCAGGCCGATAACGACAACATTAAAAATGAACATACCGATATGGTGGCTGATATATCATGCATCCCTAGTTTAAAGTATATGGTCACAAAATGTCATCCTGTAATGCTTTTACCTGTATTATTATTTTTGGATGTACAGTAATAGACTGTGATAAACATTAATTCGGGTGTACCTCAAGGTTCTGTTTTAGGCCCAATTCTTTTTACTAGTTACCACTTGGACTAATAATCAGATGCTATGGGTTCAATTTATTTTAGCATACATGTAACAAAGTTAAGGAAGGAAGGAGGTGGGAACTGGGGAACGTTTAACAATGACTTAAATCAAATAAATACAAAATGAAATTAAAAACACAGGCAGCCCCTCATGGACAGCTGCCATGAACACATATTCAAACGAAAACAAAACACAACATAAAATCCATACCTGGTCCTCTCTCGTCTTGCACTGTCATCGTTCCTCCTTTTATGCTTCCGTCACTCCTCCGTGAGACGAGACCGTTGTGACGTGCAGCGGGCGCTCATCATCCCTGTCTCCTCTTCATGCCTTAACAACTTGCAAAGGAACTCAAGCTTTGGCTGGAGGCAAATCACCTTCAAGAGATAGTTCGCCCAAAAAATGGAGATTCTGTCATTTACGCTCCCTTATGTTGTTCCAAACCTGTAGATATTTTGACGAATGTTGGTAACCAGACATTGACTTTCAAAGTATTTTTTACCATCTATGTGATATCTCTCATATTTAAACCTCTCTTAGAGGGTGTTTACATGACAACAATGTACTTAAAACAGACGGCAGCATTGTCAAAACGATCACCGTTCACATGAATCTGCGAAAATGATTAAAAAAGCTGTGTTATGCATGCCAGGTCAGTAGTGGGAGATGTTGCTTTGTCAAGAAACACCCCGCGAACATGTAATGCGCTTGCATGGGACGTCACCACTTTCACAGATTCAAGTTTGTGTTGTTTACTTGGAGACGGTAAAAGCATCATTTTTAAAACCTTTCACTTTGAAACCCATTATAAAAGCTCGCGTTTTCAGGCCCCCAAAACACTGTTGTCATGTAGGCTAAATGAACGGACGTTTTCAGTTAAAGGCACAACATGTACGGTTTTTATGAAAATATCCAAAAACCACTAGAACGATGTCATATATTTTGTTGACTTGTGTCCTTACATTATCCCAAAAGTTTCCAAATCCAGAGATATACATGATTTTAACCAGGACATGGACCGTATCCGTGTGTCGCCTATCAATGACATCATACCCGCGTTACCCTCCGGTGTAATTGTGTAGTAACCATGGCAACACTAGCGGCGCTTTAATATCTGCTGTGTTTATTAGACACTGTTTGGATCATTGATGGACAGAAACTCATCATTGTTCTCCAGCTCAACACAGTTAGTCTTATTGTGTAAATCTGCTGTTCTTGATTTACCGCACAGAGTGCCATGTTTTACCGTCTAATATGATCAATATGAAGTGTCTCATAGTAGCGCAATCGCACAGAGGAGCATTATAACATCACTTTAACACACTCACATGTGTGTGATATGATCAAACAGCGCTGTGTTACACACACACACACACACACACACACACACGAGCGGAAGAAGCCGAATCGCTCGTGGCAGAATAAAAGCTCCGCCCACTCAAGAGTCAAGACACGCCTTTGTTTTGAATAAGCTGTAAAAAAATACATATTGTGCCTTTAAAAACGTGCATACTCTTCGTAAGCAGGATGCTGAAACTTGTATTCCTCTTTGTAAAGCGATCTGGGGTGATGCTGGATAGATAAAAAAATCGGAATAAATAAAAACATTCTTAATATTATTATAAATGTATTTTAAAGATGTGCATAAAACAATTATTGCAATGTTTCAATGCGTTTTTCAAAAAAAAAAAAATTTCAGTCTTTCAACTTCAAAATTTCGCTTTTAATTCAATGCAATTCAATGCAAGTAAAAATGTACTCGCGATTTCTGAGTGAAAGTTCTAAAGTAGATCCTACACTGTTTACTGTACGCAGAACGTGCTTAACTGTCACGAATGTCGAAATGCAAAAAATCGCGATGGCCCTAAAGAGTAGGCTACTTTATTTTCTTCAAGCAAAATGATGTTTGTGGGTGAATCTGCACATGTTCTTGACGCTCGTGCATTGCTGTGTGAGGATGAGTGAACGCAGTTACCAGAGCTCACTCTTTTCACACTGAACCACAGTGCGAGGACACCCACACTGCGCTCTCTCTCTCTCTCTCTCTCTCTCTCTCTCTCTCTCTCTCTCGTGCTGTAAGAGGCGGCGCATCCTGCGCTCATTCGTCTGTGCTGGGAGTTTGAGTTCCGATCCTCTTCATCACACAGAGCTGAACCTGCTGACAGTTTTCTCGCCGATCGCGCGCGCGCGCACTGCAGATGCGTTAACAGTTTTGCGGCTTCCTTCCTCAGAGACTCACAAAGGAAATATATACCAGACACGCGGAGACGCGCGCACCATTCCAGCGGATTCCTGCGCGTCTGGATCCGGGGACGGCAGGCAACAGGAGGATCTCAAACACAGTCCAAGTGGATGTTGAATCGCGCTTTCCATGGTGCTGAAATGATCTGATCTGGTCTGATCTCAGCCCCTCATCATCATTATCACCACCGTCATCATCTGCACAGGTCGGTTCCGATAGTTTTATTGTCCTCCTGCACACATGCATTTATTTCACAAACACTAACTCGTATAAGAAACTGTTTAAACATCTCACAGCCCTTGCACAAACTTACCATGCTTATTTTTATTTGAACACTGTAAAACTGTGGCATCACACCATCTGATTTATGACTGTGCAATAGTAACTAGTAGCATGGTGTGGTTACCATGGTAAACTTTTTGTAAGGGTGGCTCTGACAGTGTGCAGAATAATTCATTTGTTGAGCTTTAATTGAGTCCAATATGGGTAGTTTTACAACTCAACATGTTGAAGTGCATGACATGAATCAGAACAGCAGGTGCGACTATAACTGGATTCTGTTCATGCACAAATAATGTCACTTCTTCCATGATGAGCACACACAGAGATAAAGCAGATATGCATGTTTAAGTTGCATGATTTTATCGTTGGGAGATGTAACTACTAAATAAGAGCTTACCGGTACAAGTTGCCAAAGTTATTCAAGTTAATTTTTAAGCATGATTGGGCTTTAAATGCAAGTTTAATCTTTGATGCGTACACTCTAATAAATTCTGGGTTGTTTTCACCCAAATTTGGGTCAAATACGGACAAATCCAACTGGTTATGAATTGAAATTTTTAACCCAACGGCTGGGTTAGTCCATATTTGACCCAAAATATGGGTTAAACAAGTGTAAGACATAAATATCTGCTCTGTTGATGTTTTTAATGTCATGCAGTTCAAGATCATTTCAGATTGAATTACTGGATTGCAGTGTTGAGGAAATGTCATACTTTTCACTGTAAAAAAACAAATCTGTTGTTTCAACCCAAACTTGGGTCAAATATGGACAAACCCAACCGTTGGGTTAAAATGTTAATTTATAATGTGTTGGCTTAGTCCATATTTGACCCAATTTTGCATTGAAACAACCCAGCATTTAAAGTCAGAGCTTGACAGCACTTTGACGTTTTTGATTTATAAAACTCATCCCAGTTTTTCCCGATAAGTGCTCCGTTTCTCCAGGACACATGCCCTTCGTTCTTCTCTTCATTTTTAAACACGCCACATTAATTCAAGGATCCTCTGATTTACATTGTAAAGCTGTATAAAAATGACAGTCGGTGTGAGAGACATGACGAATGAGGCTGTCAAGCTCCATCGGTGGTCAGTCAGGTCGCTCGCTATCTGTCCTTCCCTGACGAGGCTGCAATTTAGATTCAGACTTTGAAAATGCTCCTGTCAGGACTATATATCATGTATCCCGAATGAAGGGAAAATCAGCAAAAGCAGCAGCGTCTGTCATTGAACTGGAAAGAGCGAGTGCGTGTGTGAAATGTATTGCTCTTTCAGGCCTCGAGAGACTTAATGAACTTCTCACTTTTGTGTCAGTTTCTCCTAAAAATGGTTACTAATGTAGCTCGAATGTACAGCAAATCAAGGGTTTGCTTTCCCGGGAAAACGTACTAATATAAATGATGCAAAGCTGAGAACTAATTAATTGTCAATTACCAAGAATTGTTTTTTTTAATAGAATATTGCATTGATTATTATAAATGATTTATCCGTGCAAGTTTCAATGCATGTGTTTCGGAATCTTTAATCATCTCTGATGATGAGGGCGGGGCCACCTGTCACTCACATGAGCTCCACCAATAGCAAACCACCACCATCCAATCAACTCCCCACAGACACAATCAAGCCCCGCCCCTACATTTGTTCTTGTTTGAGAAGCGTTTCACTCACATATACGGCACTATATTGGAAGAAAAGACGTGTGACTTTTATATTTAAAGAAATATATGCACTTTTCTGTGTATTATTTGCATCTTTTACACACAATAATGATGTTTAATTCATATTCAAATTTCGTTGTCAAAATCTGATTCAATGTGATTTCTGTGTTTTCTTCACATCCAAAAAGTAAATATGTGAACGCATCTAAAGAAAAAGAGACGAGTTAAATTAAATTCTTATATTTTATGTTTAAAAGTCAGATTTAGGAATCAGCCAATCAGCTGCGAGCAGCACCAACCTGTCACTCACATGAGATCCACCAATACAAAACCACAACCATCCAATCAACTCCCCACAGACAAAATCAAGCCCCACCCTACATTTGTTCTTGTTTGAGAAGCGATTCACTCGCATATACGGCACTATAGAGAAGAAAAGACGAGCGTGACTTCCGTTTCATGCCAGTTTTGGTATCATGGCAAATCTCACAGTTTGAGGAACATCTGAACGTCTCAATCTGTGGTTGTTGTGGTATTGTTCTCTCGAGTCGGAGCTCTGCTCTGTTAGCATGCGATGGGCTGGAGCTGCTGGTGTACCGCGGGGTCTGACGCACACAGGCTGGGCTGTCAGGTTGCGTGTGTTAGGACGGAGAGTCTCAGCGCTGGCGTGATACCAGCAGGCAGGAACATACAGTCACACTCCAGATGGCTCCGCCGTCCGCCGCGTTCCCACAGACCTGAGGAAAGATCCGCTCCAATCTCTGCAGGGGAGCAGAGATGAATGCAAAGCGTTTGTGCAGAACCATGTGACGGCGTGCATGTGAATATGCACCAGTGTGTAATGTTTCTTTTTGAGCATGTAAGAGCTCTGCAAAGCTCCAGTTCTTCTCTCTATCAGTGTCAGTGTTCCTGATCTCCTGAAACGCCTCCATTGTAGTCTTGAGTTTTCCTCCGGGAACCATCACGTCACAATATTCCTCATTATAATAATCAATATGCAGAATAAAGGGGCGGAGCCTGGTTGAGTTAGTTAGTCGTGTGTTGAAACTGCCGGTTATGGTAAGGGGCGGAGCATTTCCCAAATGTGCTTGAAGCGCTTGACCAATCACAACAACACTGCTTCAGCCGACCAATCAGAGCACAGTGTGCTTTTCAGAAGGCGGGGCTTCATAGAGACAGGAACTAAACAGAGCGTTACTGACAGACTGGGAAGAGACGAGCCGCAACAATGGAGAGAAATGAGGAAATTATTGTGCATGCAATGAAAATCATAAAAACTCAAGTTACTTTAACAGAGGCTGTACATCTAAAGTCTGTTTATTCGGTTGCGCTGTTGTTGATTTTTCAGAGACTCGCCCATATGTGCATATGAATATGTGCATGTTTCTTTATTACATAATCTCGATTCCTTTAATTAGATAAATATGGACTTGAAGGGAGCAATCAGTCTTGTGTTCATGTATTGATTTTCAACACCAGTTTACATGCACTTTCTTCAGTGCAACTGAAAATTGAAGCGTAATTCCCTAAAATTGAGCTTAATCAAGATGAACGACTTTCCTCCATTAGAAAACGCTTTGATCAGTTCTGAGAGTCAGATTTGCACTGTAGAGAAGAACATGTGGCCCGTGCGTTACTGAAGTGAATGAGAATGGCAGAGACAGAGAGCGAGAGTATCTTCAGATGTGATTCTGGAAGGAGGCCTGGGCTTTCAGCTGAAAGCTTCTTATTTCTATCTGGGTCCTTTTCAGCTCAACAAAAAGCCATTAACCATTTAGATAAAGAGGGTACAGACCTGCCTCTACTGTAAGGATATGAAATCATTTGGCCTTTTCCCTGTGCTCCGGCATCAGCGTGGATTCTGCGTGCAGTGGCATTTCACACCTCGTTTATTTTGGTGTTAACAAATAATGATGATATTTTCTAGAATGTCTTTCTGGCACCCTTGTGAAAAAGTGCACGTGTAGTGCACTTCAAATCGTAAAAGCCTATTTGTAATTACTGTACTTGCAGAATATAATATTAACAAAATAAAGGGCCACCTAAGTATCATATTTCATTTAACCATATTTCAAAGACAGTAGAAGTAATTATGAAATTACATATAAAGATGTACTTAAGTCATAGTTAAGTGGGTCAAAAAAGCACTCCTTAAGTTCAGCTAGCTCCTTTTTCATAAGGTTATGAATATCTGTCTAAACTTTTCAAACTCAAAAAACGCGTTTTGTTGTTTAGATTCAATTTTTTCAGTCAAATATAGAATTATCAGAAAATAGAATTATAGAATTAAACTGCTGCATATTGACTATTAAACAAGTTTCAGATTTAGCAGTTTCCAATTCGTCACAGAAAATAGAATTATATAATTGTAACTGCTGTATGTTAACTATTTCACAACAGTTTCAGATTTAAGTTTCAAATTTCTCCCAAAATAAAGAACTATATAATTAAGATGCTGCAATTTAATTGACTATTGCACAACAGTTTCACATTTAGCAGTTTCAAGTCCGTCACAGTAAGAATTGTAGAATTAAACTGCTGCATATTAACTATTTCACAAGTTTCAGGTTTAGCAGTTTCAAATTCATCTCAGAATATAGAATTATCGAATTAAGCTGCTGCATATTAACTATTGCTCAACCATTTTATATTGAGCAGTTTTTAAATTCGTCTCAGAATATAGAATTATAGTATTAAGCTGCTGCACTGTCTATTTCACATGTTTCAGATTTAGCCGTTTTAAAATTTGTCACAAAATATAGAATTATAGTATTAAACTGCTGCATTTTGACTATTGCACAACAGTTTCCAATTCGTCACAGAATATAGTATTATTTAATTAAGCTGCTGCATATTGACTATTGCTCAACCGTTTTAGATTTAGCAGTTTTTAAATTTGTTGCATAATATAGAATTATAGAATTAAACTGCTACATACTGACTATTGCACAGCAGTTTCAAATTCATCACAAAATATAGAATTATAGAATTAAAATGTTGCACTGTCTATTTCACTTGTTTCAGATTTAGCAGTTTTTAAGTTTATCACAGAATATAGAATTATAGAATTAAACTGCTGCATACTGACTATTGCACAACAGTTTCAAATTCGTCACATAATATAGAATTATAGAATTAAGCTGCTGCATACTGACTACTGCACAACAGTTTCAAATTCGTCACATAATATAGAATTATAGAATTAAGCTGCTGCATACTGACTATTGCACAACAGTTTCAAATTTGTCACATAATATAGAATTATAGAATTAAGCTGCTGCATACTGACTATTGCACAACAGTTTCAAATTCGTCACATAATATAGAATTATAGAATTAAGCTGCTGCATACTGACTATTGCACAACAAGTTTCAAATTCGTCACATAATATAGAATTATAGAATTAAGCTGCTGCATACTGACTACTGCACAACAGTTTCAAATTTGTCACATAATATAGAGTTATAGAATTAAGCTGCTGCATACTGACTATTGCACAACAGTTTCAAATTCGTCACATAATATAGAATTATAGAATTAAGCTGCTGCATACTGACTATTGCACAACAGTTTCAAATTTGTCACATAATATAGAATTATAGAATTAAGCTGCTGCATACTGACTATTGCACAACAAGTTTCAAATTCACATAATATAGAATTATAGAATTAAGCTGCTGCATACTGACTATTGCACAACAGTTTCAAATTCGTCACATAATATAGAATTATAGAATTAAGCTGCTGCATACTGACTATTGCACAACAAGTTTCAAATCACATAATATAGAATTATAGAATTAAGCTGCTGCATACTGACTATTGCACAACAGTTTCAAATTTGTCACATAATATAGAGTTATAGAATTAAGCTGCTGCATACTGACTATTGCACAACAGTTTTAAATTCGTCACATAATATAGAATTATAGAATTAAGCTGCTGCATACTGACTATTGCACAACAGTTTCAAATTTGTCACATAATATAGAATTATAGAAATAAGCTGCTGCATACTGACTATTGCACAACAGTTTCAAATTCATCACATAATATAGAATTATAGAATTTAGCTGCTGCATACTGACTATTGCACAACAAGTTTCAAATTCGTCACATAATATAGAATTTTAGAATTAAGCTGCTGCATACTGACTATTGCACAACAGTTTCAAATTTGTCACAAAATATAGAATTATAGTATTAAACTGCTGCATTTTGACTATTGCACAACAGTTTCCAATTCGTCACAGAATATAGTATTATTTAATTAAGCTGCTGCATATTGACTATTGCTCAACCGTTTTAGATTTAGCAGTTTTTAAATTTGTTGCATAATATAGAATTATAGAATTAAACTGCTACATACTGACTATTGCACAGCAGTTTCAAATTCATCACAAAATATAGAATTATAGAATTAAAATGTTGCACTGTCTATTTCACTTGTTTCAGATTTAGCAGTTTTTAAGTTTATCATAGAATTACAGAATTAAACTGCTGCATACTGACTATTGCACAACAGTTTCAAATTCGTCACATAATATAGAATTATAGAATTAAGCTGCTGCATACTGACTATTGCACAACAGTTTCAAATTCGTCACATAATATAGAATTATAGAATTAAGCTGCTGCATACTGACTATTGCACAACAGTTTCAAATTTGTCACATAATATAGAATTATAGAATTAAGCTGCATACTGACTATTGCACAACAGTTTGAAATTCGTCACATAATATAGAATTATAGAATTAAGATGCTGCATACTGACTATTGCACAACAAGTTTCAAATTTGTCACATAATATAGAATTATAGAATTAAGCTGCTGCATACTGACTATTGCACAACAGTTTCAAATTTGTCACATAATATAGAATTATAGAATTAAGCTGCTGCATACTGACTATTGCACAACAGTTTCAAATTCGTCACATAATATAGAATTATAGAATTAAGCTGCTGCATACTGACTATTGCACAACAGTTTCAAATTTGTCACATAATATAGAATTATAGAATTAAGCTGCTGCATACTGACTATTGCACAACAAGTTTCAAATTCGTCACATAATATAGAATTATAGAATTAAGCTGCATACTGACTATTGCACAACAGTTTCAAATTCGTCACATAATATAGAATTATAGAATTAAGCTGCTGCATACTGACTATTGCACAACAAGTTTCAAATTCGTCACATAATATAGAATTATAGAATTAAGCTGCTGCATACTGACTATTGCACAACAGTTTCAAATTTGTCACATAATATAGAGTTATAGAATTAAGCTGCTGCATACTGACTATTGCACAACAGTTTTAAATTCGTCACATAATATAGAATTATAGAATTAAGCTGCTGCATACTGACTATTGCACAACAGTTTCAAATTTGTCACATAATATAGAATTATAGAAATAAGCTGCTGCATACTGACTATTGCACAACAGTTTCAAATTCATCACATAATATAGAATTATAGAATTTAGCTGCTGCATACTGACTATTGCACAACAAGTTTCAAATTCGTCACATAATATAGAATTATAGAATTAAGCTGCTGCATACTGACTATTGCACAACAGTTTCAAATTTGTCACATAATATAGAATTATAGAAATAAGCTGCTGCATACTGACTATTGCACAACAGTTTCAAATTTGTCACATAATATAGAATTATAGAATTAAGCTGCTGCATACTGACTATTGCACAACAAGTTTCAAATTTGTAACATAATATAGAATTATAGAATTAAGCTGCTGCATACTGACTATTGCACAAGTTTCAAATTTGTAACATAATATAGAATTATAGAATTAAGCTGCTGCATACTGACTATTGCACAACAAGTTTCAAATTTGTCACATAATATAGAATTATAGAATTAAGCTGCTGCATACTGACTATTGCACAACAGTTTCAAATTTGTCACATAATATAGAATTATAGAATTAAGCTGCTGCATACTGACTATTGCACAACAAGTTTCAAATTCACACATAATATAGAATTATAGAATTAAGCTGCTGCATACTGACTATTGCACAACAGTTTCAAATTCGTCACATAATATAGAATTATAGAATTAAGCTGCTGCATACTGATTGCACAACAAGTTTCAAATTCGTCACATAATATAGAATTATAGAATTAAGCTGCTGCATACTGACTATTGCACAACAGTTTCAAATTTGTCACATAATATAGAATTATAGAATTAAGCTGCTGCATACTGACTATTGCACAACAGTTTCAAATTCGTCACATAATATAGAATTATAGAATTAAGCTGCTGCATACTGACTATTGCACAACAGTTTCAAATTTGTCACATAATATAGAATTATAGAATTAAGCTGCTGCATACTGACTATTGCACAACAGTTTCAAATTCGTCACATAATATAGAATTATAGAATTAAGCTGCTGCATACTGACTATTGCACAACAAGTTTCAAATTCGTCACATAATATAGGATTATAGAATTAAGCTGCTGCATACTGACTATTGCACAACAGTTTCAAATTTGTCACATAATATAGAATTATAGAATTAAGCTGCTGCATACTGACTATTGCACAACAGTTTCAAATTTGTCACATAATATAGAATTATAGAATTAAGCTGCTGCATACTGACTATTGCACAACAAGTTTCAAATTTGTAACATAATATAGAATTATAGAATTAAGCTGCTGCATACTGACTATTGCACAACAAGTTTCAAATTCGTCACATAATATAGAATTATAGAATTAAGCTGCTGCATACTGACTATTGCACAACAGTTTCAAATTTGTCACATAATATAGAATTATAGAATTAAGCTGCTGCAT
>CM040918.1:2612460-2622460 GCA_023029165.1 Gobiocypris rarus
CTCACACTCACTCACACACACACACACACACACACACACACACACACACACACACACACACACACACACACACACACACACACACACACTCACTCACTCACACACACACTCAATCACTCACTCACTCACTCACTCACTCACTCACTCACTCACTCACTCACCACTCACTCACTCACTCACTCACACACACTCAATCACTCACTCACTCACTCACTCACCACTCACCACTCACCACCACTCACACCTCTCACACACACACTCACTCACTCACTCTCACTCACCACTCACTCACTCACTCACCACTCACTCACTCACCACTCACTCACTCACTCACTCACCACCACTCACCACACACACTCAATCACTCACTCACACACTCACACACTCCACTCACTCACACTCACTCACACTCAATCACTCACACTCACTCACACAAACTCACTCACACTCATTCACTCACACACTCAATCACTGACTCACTCACACTCACTCACTCACACAAACTCACTCACACTCACTCACTCACTCACTCACTCACTCACTCACTCACTCACACACTCAATCACTCACTCACTCACTCACTCACTCACTCACTCACACTCACTCACTCACACACTCAATCACTCACTCACTCACTCACACTCACTCACACAAACTCACTCACACTCATTCACACAAACACACACTCACTCACACACTCACACACAAACAGGGCTCACTATTTTTAGAAGCTTACTGGGATTTGATTTGGAACAGAGCTAGAATTATATCCGAGTTTTCCGAACAAACCCTTCAGTAAATTCAATACCTCCTGTAGCACATGTAAACACGTGAGAGTCATCGTGTGGGTGTCGTAAAGCAGAGCGTTTGATTTCAGTGCTGTTCCTGACAGCCTGTCTACGAGTCAGCCGCTCTCGCGAGGAAAACTCTCCCCCCCACATCACCTTTAATGAGGATAAAAGGTCAGAGCTTAATTATTCATCTGGGATGTCAGACAATCCCCCAAAGACTGAAGTTTAGAGAGCCGGTAGCGGTGAATAATGCATGAAGCATCTCCTCTCGCCTTCAAACTGTTTGTTTGCTTGTTTTCTGCTGGATATCTGGTCACACCGACCGTCAGAACTCGGTTCGACCTCAGCTGTCACTCCCGGATCAAGCTTCCAGAAAACACCTGAGAAAATTAGCACAAACTTCTTCCATTGTATTTTAAACAGCTGTAGATGTGATTATGAGCCGCGCTGGAGGAATCTGCTCTGCTAGACTGAACCCTCCAGTGAGGTAAAGCAGCTTTGTTAAGCTTTGAGAGTGTTTGTGTTGGCAGAGGAGACGGGAGCAGATATCGGCACTATTAATGTGTATTAAAGGGAAGAATAGCGTAATGTGATACGCTTGGAAAGGATTAGAGTGGGAGAACGAGGAGAGGGAGAGTGCAGGAGGAATACACCACCAACGCACTGCACAACCTGTCAGTCAACACACTGTAACCAATGACATGCGTGCATGAGGAGAGAGGGCGGGGCTAACCAGTGATTCGCATTGGATCCTTTGCTTATGGGCACAATTGCTTTTGAGCCATAAATGTCATGTGACTCAAACTATTCAAATATTTGGGGTCTTTTTTTAAAGAAATGAATACTTTTATTCAGCAAGGATGCATTAAAATGATCAAAAAGGACAAGAAAGACCTTTATAATAAAAAAAGATTCTATTTCAAATAATTGCTGTCCTTTTGAAAGTTTTATTCATCAAATAATCTTCAACATTGACAATAACCATAAAAGATTCTCAGCAAATTCTCATATTAGAATGATTTCTGAATGATCAAGTGACACTGAAGACTAATAATGATGAGTTAAGACTGTAATGATGCTGAAAATGTAGCTTTGATCACATTAATAAATAACACTTTACTATACACCGATCAGGCATAACATTATGACCTGTGAAGTGAATAACACTGATTATCTCTTCATCACGGCTCCTGTTAGTGGGTGGGATATATTAGGCAGCAAGTGAACAATTTGTCCTTAAAGTTGATGTGTTAGAAGCAGGAAAAATGGGCAAGCGTAAGGATTAAAGCAATTTTGACAAGGGCCAAATTGTGATGGCTAGATGACTGGGTCAGAGCATCTCCAAAACTGCAGCTCTTGTGGGGTGTTCCCGGTCTGCAGTGGTCAGGATCTATCAAAAGTGCTCCAAGGAAGGAACAGTGGAGAACCGGCCACAGGGTCATGGGCGGCTCAGGCTCATTGATGCACGTGTGGAGCGAAGGCTGGCCCGTGTGGTCCGATCAAACAGACGAGCTACTGGAGCTCAAACTGCTCAAGAAGTTAACCGCAAAAGAAAAGTAAAATAAAATATTTTGATTACGCAATGATACATGATGGGAAAAAAAGACACTAATTTCTTCAACAAGAAATCATGATTTTCATATGACACTTTTTACAGAAAATATTCAATTGTTACGGCCTGTAACATCTTGTGAGCCATGACAATGAGTTACAAATCATTCAAATAATTAAAAATATAATAATTTGAAAAAAGCAACAAAAAAAACTACTTTGGACACCAAATGTACCTGCAATTATAGAATCACCCAAATGCAGCTTTGGTGAGCAAAAGATTAAAAAATTTAACCGACTCCAAACTTTTGAACATTGGTGTACACTCAAAAACAGCATGGAAACATGCTGAGCCTAATCACTCATAGGTAAAACATCTACTCTATTGTATAATGAAATATTTTTTATGAAATATTGTATATGAATTTCCTAATATTGTGTTGGTCCCCTTTTTGCTGACCCGTTGAGGCATGGACTCCACTAGACCCCTGATGGTGTGCTGTGGTATCTGGCACCAACATGTTAGCAGCAGATCCTTTAAGTCCTGTAAGTTGCGAGGTGGGGCCTCCATGAATCGGCTTGTTTGTTCAGCACATCCCACAGATGCTCGATTGGATTGAGATCTGGGGAATTTGGAGGCCAAGTCAACACCTCAAACTCGTTGTGGTGCTCCTCAAACCATTCCTGAAGCATTTGTGCTTTGTGTCAGGAGCATTATCCTGCTGGAAGAGCCACAGCCACCAGGGAATACCGTTTCCATGAAAGGCTGTACATGGTCTGCAACAATGCTTAGGTAGGTGGGACGTGTCAAAGGAACATCCACATGGATGGCAGGACCCAAGGTTTCCCAGCAGAACATTGCCCAAAGCATCACACTGCCTCTGCCGGCTCGCCTTCTTCCCATAGTGCATCCTGGGGCCATGTGTTCCCTAGGTAAACTTGAGCAGTTTGAGCTCCAGTAGCTCGTCTGTTTGATCGGACCACACGGGCCAGCCTTCGCTCCACACGTGCATCAATGAGCCTGAGCCGCCCATGACCCTGTGGCCGGTTCACCACAATTTGGCCCTTTACAAACTCGCTCAAATCCTTACGCTTGCCCATTTTTCCTGCTTCTAACACATCAACTTTGAGGACAAAATGTTCACTTGCTGCCTAATATATCCCACCCACTAACAGGAGCCGTGATGAAGAGATCATCAGTGTTATTCACTCATAATGTTATGCCTGATCGGTGTATAGGTTATGTTATTATTTCATATATGCAAAGTTTATTTAGTCAAAATTCATGTACTTTTGAATGGCAGTCATGAAGAAAGATGTTCACTCAGTTATGTTATTAGTTTATTGTGCGCTGGGTCAAACTGGACGCTGTTCACTACCCAATCATTGACTCATATTTTCCGCACTATACTCCAATGCGAAAATGCAAAAGAGATTTGAGAGCTACTGCACGGGAAAACGTTCCCCGAGGAAGAACAGAACTAAATATATGACGTTCAGAGGACTTTGAAAACTTTTTTATCTTGTTTCAAGAGCTTGCATGAAACAGTTTGGGCTTCTTATGAGCTATTCTAAAGAATAATGTTGTTTTGTGTGTGTTGACATCAGTATGATCCTGACTAAGATGAGAGGAACGCAGCAATGAAAACATACAGTTATCGCAAAGACACTGTATAAGCTTATTGTGTTGTGTTCAGATGATGCAGATGTTTATTTGATACCATTAAAATTGGAAAAATGACACCAAAAATGAGAGATTTGTCTCCACACTGTGTTTAATGAGGTTGCTGTGCGCTTTTGCATCGTCAGGGCTTCTGAGGGAGATAATGCCCTTATTTTCCCGGTGTGAAGTCGCCCTGCACGCATTTACTGACAACACTCGTTCATCTTCTCACAGGTAGAGGTGTGTATGTGTGTGTGTAAGACAGCACAAATCTGATCCTCCTGTCTCTGCGCTAACCAGGAAAAAAACAGGGAGCTTTCGGAAGTGGAAGCAGTGATCTGAGAATAGTTGGTGTCCGTCAGGGGACGCAGGTGGGCAAGGTCACCCGGATCTGTTCTGTGTCGGGATAAAGCCTCAGAAAAGGTGGACAAATGCAGCATCAGTGTGTCATTCCTCGCTGTGGGGCCCTTTAAACCGTAACTGCATCTGAGGCGAGGCACCTGCTGTCAGCGTGTTGATCAATTAGGGCTCTGTGTCGCGCTTAACTTAATTACAACCATTTATTATGGCCTAGCGAGGCTCTAATCTGCAAGCTATGGCTGTGATACTTTGGCAGCGGACAGATTGTTTTTATTCAGAAATATCCAGTCAAGTCAAATTTATTTGTACAGCGCTTTTCACAATACACATTGTTTCAAAGCAGATTTACGTGTTTATGGAAGCCCGTAAATCATTATTATGAGATGAAAAGTCAAAACTATGAAATAATAAATCGAAATTATCATTAAATCATAAGATAACATTTCAATATTATGACTTAAAAAGTTAAAATTAGGATTTAAAAAGTCAAAAATTATGACTTAAATCATAAGAAAAAATGTCATGACATACTAAGTTGAAATTATGCATGTCAAAACCATGACCTAAAGTCATAATTATGAAATACTAAATCGGAATTATGATTTAAATAGTCACAATTATGACTTAAGTCATGATTGTAAGAATTCTTTAAAAAAAATTGTCATACCAAGTTGAAATTATGACAAAAAGTCAGTTCTAGCAATGGCATGTCAACATTATGACCTAAAAGTCATAATTATGAAATGCTAAATCTGAATTAGGATTTAAAAAGTCAAAATTATTACTTAAATCAAAAGATAAAATGTCATAATTATGAAATACTAAATCGAAATTAGGATTTAAAAAGTCAAGATAAAATGTCAAAATTCACATACTAAATTGAATTTTACACAAAATGTCAAAGTTAGAGCATATCAAAATTATGCTTTCACATTTTTATTTCATAATCATTCTTTAGACTTTTTAATGTCATAAATGTGACCCACATATGACTCGTACATTTTTTTAAATCTCATAATTAAATCACAATTTCCACTTAAATTTATGTCATAATTTTGGCATTTTAATCTCATAACTTAAACTTTTTAAGTCATTATTATGTCATAGTTTAAAAGTTTTATGTGACTCCTAATCTTCTAATGTGGTGGAAATGGGCTTCCATGCATGTTTAAGGTTATACTATTGTAACATTAATGCCTTATAATCACATTTATTAGATTAGATTTGGGATATAATAATATAGTTTACATTTTGTGATAAAACACAAGCAATCAAGCAGGACTTGACATGGCTATGATGTCATGAGAATCCCGGTGGTGCTTTGAGTGCCTAGAAAATAATTACTATGTATGTGAAAGAAGTTCATATCCAACTTTATATAAAGAGCTGGGTAATAATATAGTTACATTTTGTGTGTAAAACTCACGAAGAGGAATAACAATAATGGTATTTAATGACATGCTCTGGAGATCAGACAGGAAACGCACACTAACTCAACTCAACAGAACGGACAGAATGAGGGAGAACACACAGAGCTAACAAAAGGAACTGATGAGCTATAGATGAGCAACAGGTGAATCTGATGACTAAATCAAACACACAGCAGGAAAACTAGGTCACGGGGAAACAATGAACCATAGCCATGATATTGTGACCACATCAGCAGTGTTCTGCTCGGGTTATTAGTGTATTCGTGTGTTTGCTGCAAGACGTTTCTTTGTTCTTCATCTGTCAGTGTGTACATGTTTTTGTGAAACTGTTGTGTGTCACGTTTTCCAGTGGATCGCGCTGGGCTGTCCGCAAATAAGTGTTCATTTTCTGAGTTCTGATTGTTCAGCGTTTCATCCCACATTTGGCTTCCTGGAGTTCGGGAACAGCTGATGACTCATTCTTTGAACTGTGTGCTTCTGAATTTTGAAAATGGAGCGATGCTGTTAAACTTCACAGATGGAGTGGTGAGGGAATGTGGAACAGACAAGATAACATTATTGATTTGATTTTAGAGATAGATGTGTTTGGTTTGGTGTTTTTAGCATTGCCCAGTTAGCCCTTGCTGGTAGATAATGTAAAAACGTTCTCCATTGCAGTGTTAATTTAAAGGTGCAGTAAGCGATTTCTGATAAACTCTGTTGAAAGTGGATCAGACTGAGCATCACAAGAGTGAGCCTATCAGCAGTAGGGGGCGTGTCCACTCATAATGAGGGAGGAGAGAGAGTGAGCCAATCAGCAGTAGGGGGCGTGTCCACTCATGATTGGGTTGGAAAGAGATTGAGCCAATCAAGAGTAGGGGGCGTGTCCACTTATGATGAGGGAGGAGAGAGAGTGAGCCAATCAGCAGTAGGGGGCGTGTCCACTCATGATGAGGGAGGAGAGAGAGTGAGCCAATCAGCAGTAGGAGGCGTGTCCACTCATGATTGGGTAGGAAAGAGATTGAGCCAATCAGCAGTAGGGGGCGTGTCCACTCATGATGAGGGAGGAGAGAGAGTGAGCCAATCAGCAGTAGGGGGCGTGTCCACTCATGATTGGGTAGGAAAGAGATTGAGCCAATCAGCAGTAGAGGCGTGTCCACTCATGATTGGGTAGGAAAGAGATTGAGCCAATCAGCAGTAGGGGGCGTGTCCACTTATGATGAGGGAGGAGAGAGAGTGACCTAATCAGCAGTAGGGGGCGTGTCCACTCATGATGGGGAGGAGAGCGAGTGAGCCAATCAGCAGTAGGGGGAGTGTCTACTCATGATGGGGAGGAGGCGAGTGAGCCAATCAGTAGTAGGGGAGTGTCCACTCATGATGAGGAGGAGAGAGTGAGCCAATCAGCAGTAGGGGCGTGTCCACTCATGATTGGGTAGGAAAGAGATTGAGCCAATCAGCAGTAGAGGGCGTGTCCACTCATGATTGGGTAGGAAAGAGATTGAGCCAATCAGCAGTAGAGGCGTGTCCACTCATGATTGGGTAGGAAAGAGATTGAGCCAATCAGCAGTAGGGGCATGTCCACTTATGATGAGGAGGAGAGAGTGACCTAATCAGCAGTAGGGGGCATGTCCACTCGTGATGGGGAGGAGAGAGATTGAGCCAATTGCCAGTAGGGGCGTGTCCACTTATGATGAGGAGGAGAGAGTGACCTTATCAGCAGTAGGGGCATGTCCACTTATGATGAGGGACGAGAGAGAGTGAGCCAATCAGCAGTAGGGGCATGTCAACTCGTGATGGGGAGGAGAGAGATTGAGCCAATTGCCAGTAGGGCGTGTCCACTCATGATGAGGGAGGAGAGAGAGTGAGCTAATGAGCAGTAGGGGGTGTGTCCACTCATGATGAGTGAAGAGAGTGAGCCAATCAGCAGTAGGGGGCGTGTCCACTTATGATGAGGGAGAAGAGAGAGTGAGCCAATCAGCAGTAGAGGGCGTGTCCACTCATGATTGGGTAGGAAAGAGATTGAGCCAATCAGCAGTAGGGGGCGGGTCGACTCATGATTGGGTAGGAAAGAGATTGAGCCAATCAGCAGTAGGGGGCGGGTCCACTCATGATGGGGAGGAGAGACTGAGCCAATTAGCAGTAGGGGGCGTGTCCACTAATGATGGGGGAGGAAAGAGATTAAGCCAATCAGCAGTAGGGGGTGTGTCCTTTCATGATGGGGGAGGAGAGAGATTGAGCCAATCAGCAGTAGGAGGCGTGTCCACTCATAACGGGGGAGGAGAGAGATTGAGCCAATCAGAGGTTGGGGGCGTGTCCACTCATGATGAGGAGGAGAGATTGAGCCAATCAGCCTTAGGAGGCGTGTCCACTCATGAAGGGGGAGGAGAGAGATTGAGCCAATCAGCAGTAAGGGGCGTGTCCACTCATGATAAGGGAGGAGAGAGACTGAGCCAATCAGCAGTAAGGGGCGTGTCCACTCATGATAAGGGAGGAGAGAGACTGAGCCAATCAGCAGTAAGGGGCGTGTCCACTCATGATGGGGAGGAGAGACTGAGCCAATCAGCAGTAAGGGGTGTGTCCACTCATGATGGGGAGGAGAGACTGAGCCAATCAGCAGTAAGGGGTGTGTTCACTCATGATGGGAGAGAAGAGAGAGTGAGCCAATCAGCAGTAGGGGGCGTATCCACTCATGATGGGGGAGGAGAGAGAGTGAGCCAATCAGCAGTAAGGGGGCGTGTCCACTCATGAAGGGGGAGGAGAGAGAGTGAGAAAGAGGGAGATTTGAATAAAAATGTCTGAGAGACTTTTTAGTTATCAAAAATTATTTTTAATAGTTTTAGTCATTGTTGGCTTTTCTAAAGTGTTCAAAGTATTTTTATGAAACAAGTTTGCAAGCAACACAAATATATATTTTTTATTATAGTAGATGCTTTAACTTTTCCTGACAATTTGTGTCAATCACAGACGGATCAGAGGGTTTCTGTGTCTGCCGCTCATTGGCTGTCCTGTTAATGTGTGATGGCATGAATATGGGGCACATTTTTTAATTGTAATGGATTATTCTCCTCTCTCAACGAGCTCAGACTCCCTTGGGCAGGTGTGTAATGTTCCAACTGAATGCCACATCAGATCTCATCACACCAGTGCGTGTGCGTTCAGCGCGTGAGAGAGCCGTACAGAATGGGCTATATTTCATCATTCTAATAATCATAAATTCGAATCGGAGAGTTTATCGTTGCTGCTATTTATCAGGGTTTTTTACTGGCGAGTGAAATGTGCTGTGTGTGTCTCCTGGCTCACACGAGCAGAACAAACGGATGTGTTGATTTCTCATTCTGTTCATCAGCAAACACTGCTAAATGTTCTTGCAAGAATGTAGTTTTTGAGACTTTTGACTTGGCTTCATAAACAACCACCCACAGCATCATAACGGCAACTTTTGCATAAGCAAAATATTCCTCAGAAAAGCAGTTTTTCTCCTGGTTGTGCTGTTCGGTTCACCATAGTGCTCCATGGGGCCCGGCGTTCATATGCAACACCATTATTTTCATTACCTAAAAGCATTAAGTAATGACCATTCAATACAGAGGGCCATTGTACATTTAGTTAATGATCTGTAAACCACAAAAGCGAGATGGACGCTGCAAGGTCACACAGTCTTACACAAACGGAATTATTAAAAGGTTCAATGCATTCCCGCATTATCGCTGAGAGGTTTGCAAAGCTGATTTAATCCAGTTTATACACTAGGTGCTTATTGAATGTGCTTCTCGGGGAACAGTGGTAAAGCCATCTGATTGGATAGCTGACCTGTCAATCATGCCTGTTGAGGTCTGTGATTGGTGTCTGTAATGTGTTTTTCCCCAAAATCCTCCATTCAGCGTTTGGTACCTTGTTCTTGGCTCTTGGTTCAGTGCCGTGTTCAGGTTCAGGATTGCTGGGAATCATTAGTTGTGTTTCTCGATGATGGACAGAAGCTGGTCTTTCCTGACAGCTGCGAGTGTTTGCTCTGACTGTGACTCTCTCAGGTGTCCGGTCCACTTCGGCTTACCAGAATCGACGGGCCTTGCGGTGTAAAGTCAAACCTAATTACAGATCTGGCCACTGAGGTTTGGATCATATGTCCAACTCGGATTCGTTGGTTCAGCACCACAAGAAAAAGAGTCATAGCATGCGTAAAAGGAAATGCTATAGTGATTTATAACACACACACACACACACACACA
>CM040918.1:2627460-2629960 GCA_023029165.1 Gobiocypris rarus
TGCTTTCTCAGGGTTTTGTCTGAAGATGGCTTGTGAGATCTCTGACTTGAATTGGTTTATATTTTCTGGTTTTATTTTTAATTTTGTAATGTTATATATATATATATATAATTACAAAATAAATATCTTTCATTCGTTTTATTTTTAGTTATTTTACTGGCCAGTGATATTTTACTATTATTGATATATTATTATACTTGTATTAATATACTATTGAAATCCTTTTTGTTTTTATATTTTCAGATTTCATTTTAATTTGAGTAATTTAGTTTTTTGTCATTTTTATTAATTTCTATTACCTATTTTACAGGCAAGTGTTATTTTAGTATTATTGAGATATTATTTCAGTTTTTATTGATATTTAGATTTTGTTTAGTAATTTTGTTGTTTTTAATATGTTTTTTTAAATATATTTTTATCAATTTTGATTTGTTTTAGTTTGTTATTTTACCGATCAGAGTTATTTTACTATTATTAAGATATTATTATAGTTTTATTAATATATTGAATTAGTTTTTATTTTTATATATTCAAATTTCATTTTAATTTGAGTAGTAATTTAGTTTTTGTCAATGTTTTTCATATATATATTTTTATTAATTTATTATTATAGTTTTTTATTTCATATTTTGAATTAGGTTTTATTTTTATATTTTCTGTTTTTATTTAAATTCTTGTCATTTGTTTATTTTATTTTTTTAAATATCTTTTTTTAAATTATTTTACTGGCCAGTGTTATTTAGATATTATAGTTTTTATTAATATTTAAAAAAAAATCATTTTTATTATTATTTTTAAAATAATGTATATATATAAATATTTATTTATTTTTCAGATGTGGTTATTTTAGCACATCAGAAACAAAAAATGTTTCCTTGGCGTACAGCAGAAATAAAATAAGTTACATTTTTAAAATATTTTCCTCTATTTTCTGGCGTGGAAAGCTCCCGCTCTCCGGTGTCCATCAGGGATGTTTGAGCTGAAAACAGCCGGTGACCTTTAACCTCCTGCTGGCCTTGACCTGGCTGTCTGTGACATTTGCAAATGCAAATTGATTTGTCAGCACCATCGATAGAGCCGCTCCACTGTACCAGAGCACACATCCCACATCCACACATGAGTTCAGGGAACCGTTCCTTCCTCCACAATCAGCTCTGTCAGGAAAACAGGGAGAGGGGACACACGTGTGAGTTCATTTGAATTAAAGGCGTTAAGACGATGCGTAGTGAAGACAGTTATCTTGAGTTTTCCATATGAATATTTCATGCACTCATATCAGAATTGATGATCAGGCCGGAGGCAAGCGAGTCCTCTTAAGGACGAGGATGTTCCCTCCGGCCCGGCAGGAAATGCTCTGTGAATGCCGGGCGCTGCGTTTGGCACAGACGGGCTGCGGCCCATATTGACTGATGAGTCTGGCGTCGGACCAGCGGATCGTGATTTAGAAATCCCCTCCTGCCCGTGCCAGATCCGAGCCACTTCCAGATTTATGGGGCCTATTTATATCAAACTGGAAATGTGTCCGTGCTGCCAGCTTCTGCAGTCTCTCTGAAGCAGACCATCAGGCCCTCCACAGCGGACGCTAATTTATATGAAAATGTACAATTTGATTTGTCTAATTTCATTTCGGAGGGGCGGGACAGGTGGATTGCATCGTTCCAGCGGCGTCTCATGGATTCGGTAATTAATAATTCATCTGCTCTCAGGCCCGCAGCATTTTTGGGGAGTTTGGTATCCCGGGATTCCTCATTCGTGCTCATTATTGTGCTGTCGTTAAGATACTATTCAAGTTTTATATTATATATTTAATATAGGCTTATATAATAATATTTTTAATTACTTTTTCAAATTTTAGTTAAAATGTTTTGTTGTTTTTATTAGTATTTTTAAAAGTGTTTACATGTTTTTTGTTAATAAATTTTATTTCAGTTTCAGTTATTTTAAGTTAAACTAAAAAAAAAGAAGAGAAAATTCACCATGGCAAAATGAAATACGTTTTAAAATACTCAGTTTTAATATTTATTTTATTTCAAATATATATATATTTGTTTTTATTAATTGTATTTCATTATTAATTATTTTAAGTTAAACTAAATAAAATGAGACAATTTGTCATGGCAAATAAAATAAGTTTTTTAAATACTTTATTTTAACATTTATTTTATTTCTAGTATTTTTAAATATGTTACATATGTTTTTTTTGTTTGTTAAATAATTGTATTATTTTAGTATTAATTATTTTAAGTTAATCTAAAAGAAAATTAGGTCATGGCTGAATAAAATAAGTTTATATAATAAGTATTTGTTTTTAAATGTGTTTATACAGTTTTTTGTGAATTAATGTTTCTGCTGTATTAATGATTTTAAGTTAAACTACATTTGAAAAAAGGGAAAATTTGCCAAAGCAAAACAAAATAATATAGTTTTTTATACTTTATTTCTAACATTTATTTTATTTAAAGTATTTTTAAAAACTATTTATATAGATTTTTTTGTAAAA
>CM040918.1:2634960-2639960 GCA_023029165.1 Gobiocypris rarus
GAGCAGAGTAGACCAATCACAACAGACTGGGCCATCTGACCAATCAGAGTAGAGTAGACCAATCACAACAGACAGCCATCTGACCAATCAGAGCAGAGTAGACCAATCACAACAGACTGGGCCATCTGACCAATCAGAGCAGAGTAGACCAATCACAACAGACTGAGCCATCTGACCAATCAGAGTAGAGTAGACCAATCACAACAGACAGCCATCTGACCAATCAGAGCAGAGTAGACCAATCACAACAGACTGGGCCATCTGACCAATCAGAGCAGAGTAGACCAATCACAACAGACTGGGCCATCTGACCAATCAGAGCAGAGTAGACCAATCACAACAGACTGAGCCATCTGACCAATCAGAGCAGAGTAGACCAATCACAACAGACTGGGCCATCTGACCAATCAGAGCAGAGTAGACCAATCACAACAGACTGGGCCATCTGACCAATCAGAGCAGAGTAGACCAATCACAACAGACTGGGCCATATGACCAATCAGAGCAGAGTCGACCAATCACAACAGACTGGGCCATCTGACCAATCAGAGCAGAGTAGACCAATCACAACACACTGGGCCATCTGACCAATCAGAGCAGAGTAGACCAATCACAACAGACTGAGCCATCTGACCAATCAGAGCAGAGTAGACCAATCACAACAGACTGGGTCATCTGACCAATCAGAGCAGAGTAGACCAATCACAACAGACTGAGCCATCTGACCAATCAGAGCAGAGTCGACCAATCACAACAGACTGGGTCATCTGACCAATCAGAGCAGAGTCGACCAATCACAACAGACTGGGCCATCTGACCAATCAGAGCAGACTAGACCAATCACAACAGACTGAGCCATCTGACCAATCACAACAGAGTTGACCAATCACAACAGACTGGGTCATCTGACCAATCAGAGCAGAGTAGACCAATCACAACAGACTGGGTCATCTGACCAATCAGAGCAGAGTAGACCAATCACAACAGACTGAGCCATCTGACCAATCACAACAGAGTTGACCAATCACAACAGACTGGGCCATCTGACCAATCAGAGCAGAGTTGACCAATCACAACAGACTGGGTCATCTGACCAATCAGAGCAGAGTAGACCAATCACAACAGACTGGGCCATCTGACCAATCAGAGCAGAGTAGACCAATCACAACAGACTGGGCCATCTGACCAATCAGAGTAGACCAATCACAACAGACTGAGCCATCTGACCAATCAGAGCAGAGTAGACCAATCACAACAGACTGGGCCATCTGACCAATCAGAGCAGAGTTGACCAATCACAACAGACTGGGCCATCTGACCAATCAGAGCAGAGTCGACCAATCACAACAGACCGGGTCATCTGACCAATCAGAGCAGAGTAGACCAATCACAACAGACTGGGCCATCTGACCAATCAGAGCAGAGTAGACCAATCACAACAGACTGGGCCATCTGACCAATCAGAGCAGTGCAGCTCACAGAGGCGGGGTTAAGAGAGAATGAGTCCTTGATTGAGCCGTCTCAGACACTGAGAGAGCAGAGCTGATGCTGCAGTGAATATGAGGAGACCTTGGATGAATGTAAACACATTGTAGGAGACCAATGAGGAATCTTTAAAACAGCAACATCTGGGCTCTTTAAGATTTGTGGTCTGTGTGATGCATTAGCAACTTCAAAAGTGCAAACGAGTCTGTAGCAGTAGTTGTCCCGGTCAGCGTTGCACTGCTGACCTGTGGCGCCCGTAGTGGTTTCCATCGCTGCATCACTGCAGTCCCGCCCGTGGCCCGGATCTATACTGGACCTGCTTTCACAGAATGCCTCCATCAGCAAAATGTGAAAATCAAATGCAGAAGAGCTGCTGTATTACACGGGTCAAGGACCGGCCGTTCCCCTGTGTGTTCCTGCAGCTGGACCTGAAGGGATGTCAGCGGGAGAGATGACTCCATAAAGCCGGGAATGTGTGCCGTGTCACATCTCCTGAAGGATCAGTAAAGTCACATGTCACTTCATTGTCTCCAATTCAGTTTCATATTGATCCATCAAGCAAATATCCATAATGCCCTAGCAACACCTATTAACTGCACAGAACACCCTAGCAACTGCATAGCAACACCATGGTATCATGGTGACCTGCAAACTATTGAAGAGGGCAATATTATATTCAGCACTTTATTAAAGTGTCTTATTTAGTCATTCATTAATGCATGCATTATTTTATTTCTAATAACATTTTAATTTTGTTTTAGATTTGGTAATATTTAATTTTATGTTTAGTTATATTTATTTTAATATATTTATTTATTTGTTATTCCTTTATGTAGGTAATATTTATTTTTAATCAATTTTATATGATTTTATTTCTAATAACTTTTTATTTCGTTTTAGATTTGTTAATATTTATTTAGTTTATTTATTTACTTACCTTTTATGTTTAGTTATATTTATTTTGATATGTTTATTTTCTATTTGTATTTTTAGCATTCACTATTATAATATTTGTATTTTATTTATATTTATAATATTTATTGTTATTTATATTTATTTATTCAATTTTATTTGCTCTAATAACATTTATTTCTAACATTTATTTCTAATTGTATTTTTATATTTGGTAATATTTACAGGTCCTTCTCAAAAAATAAACATATTGTGGTAAAAGTTCATTATTTTCCATAATGTAATGATACAATTAAACTTTCATATATTTTAGATTCATTGCACACCAACTGAAATATTTCAGGTCTTTTATTGTTTTAATACTGATGATTTTGACATACAGCTCATGAAAACCCAAAATTCCTATCTCAAAAAATTAGCATATTTCATCCGACCAATAAAAGAGAAGTGTTTTTAATACAAAAAAGTCAACCTTCAAATAATTATGTTCAGTTATGCACTCAATACTTGGTGGGAATCCTTTTGCAGAAATGACTGCTTCAGTGCGGCGTGGCATGGAGGCGATCAGCCTGTGGCACTGCTGAGGTGTTATGGAGGCCCAGGATGCTTCGATAGCGGCCTTAAGCTCATCCAGAGTGTTGGGTCTTGCGTCTCTCAACTTTCTCTTCACAATATCCCACAGATTCTCTATGGGGTTCAGGTCAGGAGAGTTGGCTGGCCAATTGAGCACAGTAATACCATGGTCAGTAAACCATTTACCAGTGGTTTTGGCACTGCGAGCAGGTGCCAGGTCGTGCTGAAAAACGAAATCTTCATCTCCATAAAGCTTTTCAGCAGATGGAAGCATGAAGTGCTCCAAAATCTCCTGATAGCTAGCTGCATTGACCCTGCCCTTGATAAAACACAGTGGACCAACACCAGCAGCTGACATGGCACCCCAGACCATCACTGACTGTGGGTACTTGACACTGGACTTCAGGCATTTTGGCATTTCCTTCTCCCCAGTCTTCCTCCAGACTCTGGCACCTTGATTTCGAATGACATGCAAAATTTGAGCGACAGTCCAGTGCTGCTTCTCTGTAGCCCAGGTCAGGCGCTTCTGCCGCTGTTTCTGGTTCAAAAGTGGCTTGACCTGGGAATGCGGCACCTGTAGCCCATTTCCTGCACACGCCTGTGCACGGTGGCTCTGGATGTTTCTACTCCAGACTCAGTCCACTGCTTCCGCAGGTCCCCCAAGGTCTGGAATCGGTCCTTCTCCACAATCTTCCTCAGGGTCCGGTCACCTCTTCTCGTTGTGCAGTGTTTTTGCCACACTTTTTCCTTCCCACACTTCCCACTGAGGTGCCTTGATACAGCACTCTGGGAACAGCCTATTGGTTCAGAAATGTCTTTCTGTGTCTTACCCTCTCGCTTGAGGGTGTCAATGATGGCCTTCTGGACAGCAGTCAGGTCGGCAGTCTTACCCATGATTGCGGTTTTGAGTAATGAACCAGGCTGGGAGTTTTTAAAAGCCTCAGGAATCTTTTGCAGGTGTTTAGAGTTAATTAGTTGATTCAGATGATTAGGTTAATAGCTCGTTTAGAGAACCTTTTCATGATATGCTAATTTTTTGAGATAGGAATTTTGGGGTTTTCATGAGCTGTATGCCAAAATCATCAGTATTAAAACAATAAAAGACCCGAAATATTTCAGTTGGTGTGCAATGAACCTAAAATATATGAAATTTTAATTTTATCATTACATTATGGAAAATAATAAACTTTTATCACAATATGCTAATTTTTAGAAGGACCTGTATATATAAAACACACACTCACCTAAAGGATTATTAGGAGCACACACTAATACTGTGTTTGACCCCCTTCGCTGCCTTAATTCTACGTGGCATTGATTCAACAAGGAGCTGAAAGCATTCTTTAGAAATGTTGGCCCATATTTATAGGATAGCATCTTGCAGTTGATGGAGATTTGTGGGATGCACATCCAGGGCACGGAGCTCCGTTCCACCACATCCCAAAGATGCTCTATTGGGTTGAGATCTGGTGACTGTGGGGCCATTTTAGTAAAGTGAACTCATTGTCATGTTCAAGAAACCAATTTGAAATGATTGGAGCTTTGTGACATAGTGCATTATCCTGCTGGAAGTAGTCATCAGAGGATGGGCACATGGTGGTCATAAAGGGATGGACATGCTCAGAAACAATGCTCAGGTAGGCCGTGCCATTTAAACGATGCCCAATTGGCACTAAGGGGCCTAAAGTGTGCCAAGAAAACATCCCCCACACCATTACACCACCGCCACCACCAGCCTGCACAGTGGTAACAAGGCATGATGGATCCATGTTCTCATTCTGTTTACACCAAATTCTGTCTCAACAGAAATCGAGACTCATCAGACCAGGCAACATTTTTCCAGTCTTCAACTGTCCAATTTTGGTGAGCTCGCATTGTAGCCTCTTTTTCCTATTTGTAGTGGAGATGAGTGGTACCCGGTGGGGTCTTCTGCTGTTGTAGCCCATCCGCCTCAAGGTTGTGCGTGTTGTGGCTTCACAAATGCTTTGCTGCATACCTCGGTTGTAACGAGTGGTTATTTCAGTCAAAGT
>CM040918.1:2644960-2729960 GCA_023029165.1 Gobiocypris rarus
AAAATTTTGTGCAACTTTTGTCGGTCTGATCACCTAATGACTCAATTAGAGGAATGTTAGTCAAGTGCATTGCATTGTGGGGTGTAATACTGCAAACTGCATGCAGAAACACTAATTATTGTTGTATTTTCTTAGTTTTTCAGTATAATTATCTAAGCATTCTTAGATAAAGATGCATTTACCTGATTAGTGAAATGTCTTGTTGTATAATGAAAAAGGTCTAGAAATGAATGTTTAAAACAAGAACAAATATTTGCCAATGCGGTCAGAAAAGAAATCGTGTTTTTCCCTTTGAATTATGTTTATTTTTCTGGCCCCATTCTTATTTTAAGCATAAACACACTTCATTTTAATACATTTTTCTGTATTTTCTTTGCATCCCAAGGAAATGTATCTTTGATTTGTTCTGAAAAACAAGTTTTGTTGTTTTTGTTTTTTCAGTTTTCAGTCATTTTCAGTTGTGAACACTGGATTTGTGTCTGTGTTTGTGCAACAATAATGTGTCCAGTCTTTTAAACAGAAGTCGAGCAGAACATATGAATCAAGCCGTCCGCAGCCCACCTGATTACTGTCAGTGATATCCAGCACCTGTCGTCTGTTCTGAGATCAGCTGTAATAAATATTCCCCCGGTTCTGCCTGTCAATCTGGCATCCGGCGCTGAGCTAATGGGCCGTTGAGTCTATTTGAATTTGTGCTTATTCCTCTATCATTCAGCCTATTCAGTAAATATAGGCCAATTTGATGCAGACACACGTATTTTACACTCTGGGGAACATGACGTGAAATCACTCTCTGAACAGACATGTGCCTCTCAGGGAAGTGAAATGCATCACATAGTCGTGCTGGTTTTTAAAAGCCGCCTCTGCATTGAAACGCACTGATGAGCGAATGCTAAAACTCCTCCTGATGATCAGAGGCGTTCTGGATCATGTCTGCACACGTTCAGGGTTTCACTAGTCATGTTTGTGACTTGTTTCGCATTATTTGGGCCTCTGGTGAAGTTACCTTTAGTTAAAAATAACTTTTATATTAGTAATATTTTCATCATTTATTAGAAAAATATGATTATAAAGCTTTTGAGGAAGGTTTATTTGTTCACCTGTCAATCATCATCGTATTGCATTGCATTATATGTTTTAAAACTACACACAACTAAGCATTTAAATATCATCTTACTAAGACTATCCCTTTAGAAGCTCCTGTCTCATTCTACATGTCGTCTCTTCTTCTGGAGTCTCTCCATCATTGTCCGACTCCGGTTTGATCATAAAAGGCTGAACAGTTTCTGACATGTTCAGTGTGTGTCTGCGTGAGGTCATCAGAGCTGCTAACATGAGCTCTTGAAGCTCCGCCCTCTTCTAGAAAAGGGGCGGAGCAGCAGCTCATTTGCATTTAAAGGGACACACAAAAACAGCTGACAATTTTAACATGCTGTATTTTGAGCTAAAACTTAACATACAGATACTTATTTTACGTCTTGTAAAATATGGGCATTATAGGACCCCTTTAACAGAACTATTTTGCACCTTTATTTAATATATAAATGATTGATTGTTTTAAATTCATGTTGCTGGTAATCTTGAATCAGAATAACTTCATCTCATCTCTGATGATGAGGGCGGGGCCACCTGTCACTCACATGAGATCCACCAATAGCAAACCACAACCATCCAATCAACTCCCCACAGACACAATCAAGCCCCGCCCTACATTTGTTCTTGTTTGAGAAGCGTTTCACTCGCATATCAATAGAAAAGAAATGCTGTTGCATCTTTCGTTCATGCTGATTTTAAAGTGGCTGTTTATGCAGTTGTCTTCTGTATGTAAATGAGGACGTGTTCACAAACTCTCTCTCTCTCTCTCTCTCTCTCTCTCTCTCTCTCTCGTTCAGCAGGTGCGTCTTTCGTTCAGAGCTGTGATGCTCTTCATGGATTGTAAGATGGTGGATGCTCTTCGTGGCCGGAGGAGGGTGCGGGTGTCCGTCTGTAAGCCGCCCTGCTCCTTCTGGTTTCTGCTGCTGTTCGGTGTCGGAGGACTCGTTCTCTTCATCCACCTGCAGGATCTGTCAGATATGGTGCTACAACAGGCTCCAGGTAAGGACAAATGGACGATTATCATCATCAATCAACATGTAGAATAAGTTTGGGATGTGTCACGTGTGCCATTCGTTCCCAAGCTCATGGAGTAATGTTTTTTCTAATGAATGTGGTTAGTGGGTTTTATTTCCGAGCGTGCACACAGGGTCCAAAATGAACTTTTTGCGACACCTGTGAACTTAGAAAATAGTGCTGTAAAAATCCAGTCATTAATAATGAATATATTTATGTCAGAATGAGTTCTCAAACTGTTTTGTCCTGCAAATTCACTCGTTCACCAGCCAGTGTTTCTGTGCTACACCATCTGTCACAAAAACATCCATGATTTTGGCCCTTACTTAAATTTTTTGGGGAAGAATGTCTCACCACTGAGAGAATTTTAACCCTTGTAAAGCCTGAAATATGAAATTATACCGAGGGAAATAAACACTTTTATTTAACAGTGTGCTTTTTACATATGTTACACGTACTTACCATAGTAAATTATGCATAATTACATGCAACTAATCCTCAACCACCAAACCCTAATCCTATCCTAACCCTATAGTAAGTACATGTAGTTACTTAATATTAATCAGTACTTAAATATATAATTACACTGTAGTGTAATTACATATAGTCTAAAACAGTAACACCTTAAAATAAAGTATATTGTTTATTGTTTTTTTATATAATAGTTTATTGACCCTTCAGACAAGATTCACTCTAAAAAATGCTGGGTCAAATATGGACTAACCCAGCGATTGGGTTGTTTTAACCCTGCAGTTGGGTTAAATATTTGCTTAAGACAACCCAATTGCTGGGTTAGTCCATATTTGACCCAGCATTGGGTTGTTTTTTACCCAGATTTTTTCAGAGTGTATGATCAAAGTTTGCATTTGGGTCATTCTGTGTCTAATCAACTAAATTAAGAGCCACATTTAAGATCTCCATATCTCTGGGATTGAACCCTCGAAGGCCTTTAAAATGGAGATACCACAAGAAAAGTTTGTTAAGAACCAGAATCTGAAAGGATATTAACATATCTTTAATACTACTTGAGATACAGGCATTCAAACCTAAGACAAAAAACACAAGAACTGCCTTTTTACCATTTTTAAATTGTTAACATTGGCATATGATGCAACAAAGATTGCTAAAGTCAACAGATTTTACTAATAGACACACCAATCTCTGTGTAAAAATAATTTAATAATACTGCCATCTTTCTAAAGTCATTTTTACACCCCTGTAATTTGGCTCCAGGTGAAAATTCTCATCTTGACCCTCCTCTACAAAACATCCACAACATTTAATATTTTGGCTTTCATCACTATTTAAGTTTCTCTTTCTACAAAATATTGTTTGTTGAGTTGCTGCTGGTTGAGTTGACATGGAAATATGTGTTTTTTGTTGAGCATCATATTTGATACATCAGGCTTTTATGGCTCACATTGTCTAAAACACTGAGAATATGGAGCTCATACTTATTCAGATGCTTAAACTTAGTAAAATACACAATATACAAATATACAATTTGGTGAAGATGCTGATATTTATATGGTCAAAAAGTAAGATGAAATTCTGATACTTGTAATGTAAATCAATGAGATCTTTATAACAGCTGAGACTTGCATTTAAATGCATTTAAATATCAATAATATGTCCTATAAGATGATATTTACATGCTTAGTTTTGTGTAGTTTTAAAACATTTAATGCAATGCAATACAATGAAGAAGAACGATCATTTGGGATCCTGCTTAAATATGGTGCACTTTGGCTTTAGATGCACATGCGGTCAGAAACACATATAGCAAACAAAACAGACAACACACAATCAGATCAGATTACAATGGATGAATAGATCCAATTGTGATTGGCCAGTATTTGTGTATATTTGTAGTCTCTGTTGCGTTTTATTTTGAATAATGATTAGCTTATTGTAAATGCATGATCGGTTGTTCTGTCCTATATTTCTGCGTCGCATGTAAGACTTGTTTGGTGACTTCTGAGCAGTAGAAATGAATCACACCCTAGTGAAAGCACAGCGGGATAATCTTGGCTACCGGTGCTGATGTGTGCCGTGGGAAACGGCTGTGATCATTACTGCAGGACTAGATTCAGACACGCGGCACAAGGACGCGCTGCAAACACCTGCTGTACGCAACTGTGTTGTGCTTCCAAAATGATGAAAACAAAACATACTTATGAACAAACACGGGCTGAGCTCGACAGGCTCTTACAGATACTCGCATGAATCTGAACAGCTCTGCATTTGACTTGTTTTTTTAGGCAAATTCACTGTTTACTAGAGCTAACCAACGGAATAAAATAATTAATGATGATGATGATGATGATGATGATGATGATGATGATGAATCTTGTGATTGAGCTCACTGGAGTCGAAAATTAGAGTAGCATAATTATGCTGCCTTTTAAAGGGGTCACGATTTGAGAATTCAATAAGCTTTTGATATATAAGAGGTCATCATACTATAAGAATAGGTGAAAGACGGCCTATGCAGAAGAAGATCGACGCCTACTTCATCATCACAACTTTGGCCCCACCCACTGGAGTGTTAGTGAGATGATGAGGAGAGAAGAGCGACTGAACATAACATTACTTTCCCAAGGATCCTAATGCTAGGAATGTGCTTATTAATTTTCATTAATGTGAATGTCTCAGTCGAGCATTATTTATGTGTATTCGCTACATTTCACTGTGGATTCTTTGGGAAATCAGTCGCGATTTCAGCGCAGGCTTTGCAAACTGACTCTCACGATATGGACTCGACAGTAATGCCACAACATGTGAGTAACCGTGTTCATTCTAATGCCTGATCTGAGACCAGTGATTTCTGATATGATTCATGTACAGTCAGATGTCTATGTGATTAAATTATATAGAGAAGGCGATCAAAGAACGCTTGCTTTACAATCGCTGGAGCTGTCAATCAAACAGCGCGAGTTTATCAGTGACTGAGTTCTGGACTCGCAACAAAACTCCCGTTATAATCAACACACCGCTTATTAGTTAACCATGTTCCCCGATTGTGAACGTGCTTAAAGTTTTCAATGTTTATACTCAGCTATTTACACTGAAGTCTCACAGCGGCCAATCACAGCAGTGGGCGTTTACACTGAAGTCTCACAGCGGCCAATCACAGCAGTGGGCGTTTACACTGAAGTCACACAGCAATCACAGCAGTGGGCGTTTACACTGAAGTCTCACAGCGGCCAATCAGAGCAGTGGGCGTTTACACTGAAGTCACACAGCAGCCAATCACAGCAGTGGGCGTTTACACTGAAGTCTCACAGCGGCCAATCACAGCAGTGGGCGTTTACACTGAAGTCTCACAGCGGCCAATCACAGCAGTGGGCGTTTACACTGAAGTCACACAGCGGCCAATCACAGCAGTGGGCGTTTACACTGAAGTCTCACAGCGGCCAATCACAGCAGTGGGCGTTTACACTGAAGTCTCACAGCGGCCAATCACAGCAGTGGGCGTTTACACTGAAGTCACACAGCAGATACGCCCCTTCAAACAGAGCGTTCAAATCAGAGGCTAAAATCAGGATAGGAAAAATTCTTTTTATTTCTAAATTGTGACCATTTTTGATGTAAAATTCATTCTAACATTATAAGTGCACCCCAGAAAACATTATAAAATAATGCAGTTCACCCCTTTAAAATTAATGTGGAGCAACTCAGATTATTATATGAGAAGTGTTTGAGATCATGTTGAGATTTCAGACTTTTGATTGCAGATTTTACAGATTTGATTTTAGTGTTTTTTGGAGAAACATCTGAGAAAGCAGGAGATTTCAGCAAATCTGTATTTTATATCCCTTTACTTACATATCTGTTCTGGAGAATCTCACTTGAGATGTTTTTTATGAGCGTATTTCTATTTTTGTCGGTTCTTAGAAATCACTGAGCTGAATGAAGTGGTGACGGTGTCACATTAGGCAACTGTGTTCGCTGTGATAAATATATTATTTAGCAGTATTAACATATTTAATTAATCTTTGGCAGTCATAATTTGTGTCCCTGTATACTCTGGTCATGGGACTTTTGCATGATTTAATTCGCCTCATTTGTTTCCCCTTGGAGGCACAAACTCACAAAGCATTTTCTTTGATACTATTTTCAAACTAAACACATTTTTCAATAAAGAAAGAAAAAAGGATTATCCTGCAGTGCTCAGAGGATTGTGAAGCCGCTCTCAGCCGGAGCTCGGGAACGCCGCAGCCTTTCTGCTGGTGAACTGGATCAGATGGAGGGAATGAAGGTTACATAAAAGCGTGCCAGCTGAACTTCAGCGTCTTTAGTGTTTCCTGAACACTCGCCTGTGCTGTAGAGCTGCTGCTCTTCAACAAGACTCGGGGAAACTGTAGTTCCACAATCTGTGTCCATATGTTTATACAGGCTGCTTGGATATCATGCATGAGTAAAACTATCTCTCTAATTTGAAAAATATACTTTGGAGGCGGGCTCATTTGTTTGTGAGAGTCTAATGTTTACAATGTTTACAGTTTATGGCACATAAATGGTGCTTAGAATGCATCATTTCTTGAAAAATGATGATGGAGGGCAGATCGTTCAGATTAAATCTGATGTAAACAATGGATAATACATCAATATTTGTCTGATTTCACATTTTTATAGACAAAAAGTGGCTGTTGGATCCACCCCGCAATCACTATTTCAGTCTGAAAAAATGCTGGGTTGCTTTAACCCAAATTTGGGTCAAATATGGACAAACCCAGCCATTGGGTTAATTTTTTTTAACTCTATTTTAAACCCAACAGTTCACTCTAAAAAATGATAGGTTGTTTTAAGCAAACATTTATCCCGACCGCTGGATTAAACCAACCCAATCTCTAGGTTTGTCCATATTTGACCCAAATTTGGGTTAAAACAACCCAGCATTGTGGTTGATTTTGCATGTTGTCATTTGCATTCCAGACACAAATGACAATATTGCCGTATTGACACTAAACCCTTAGAACTTCCAAAAGATGTATAATTTCTTAACATTATATATATATGTGTGTGTGTGTGTGTGTGTGTGTGTGTGTGTGTGTGTGTGTGTGTGTGTGTGTGTGTGTGTGTGTGTGTGTGTGTGTGTGTGTGTGTGTGTGTGTGTGTGTGGGTAGGTTTAGGGGCAGGGGCAGTGTGTGTGTGTGTGTGTGTGTGTGTGTGTGTGTGTGTGTGTGTGTGTTTGTGTGTGTGTGTGTGTGATATGTTTAGGGCAGGGGCAGTGTGTGTGTGTGTGTGTGTGTGTGTGTGTGTGTGTGTGGGCATGTTTTGTGAAATATCAGGACACAAATGTGTATAATGACATGGGTATGACACAGGTATTACAAAGAGGGTGAAATATGAGGACGTTCCCCATGTCCTCACTTTTCAAAATGCTTATAAATCACACAGGATGAGGTTTTTTCACAGAAAGTAAACTGTGCAGTCTCCTGTGATGGGTAGGTTTAGGGGCAGTGTGTGTGTGTGTGTGTGTGTGTGTGTGATGGGTAGGTTTAGGGGCAGGGGCTGTGTGTGTGTGTGTGTGTGATGGGTAGGTTTAGGGGCAGGGGCTGTGTGTGTGTGTGTGTGTGATGGGTAGGTTTAGGGGCAGTGTAGGGGATAGAAAATACGGTTTGTATGGTATAAAATGCATTACGCCTATGGAATGTCCACATTTCACAAAAACAAACATGTGTGTGTGTGTGTGTGTGTGTGTGTGTGTGTGTGTGTGTGTGTGTGTGTGTGTGTGTGTGTGTGTGTGTGTGGAACACCTAGTTATTTCAACCATTTCTGGGTTATTTGGCAACCCAGCGCTGGGTAAATATTGGACAGAACACATGTTGAGTACATTTAACCCATTTGCTGGGTTGTTTTTGATAGTGTTGGGTCAGTCAACCTATTGAAGGTTTTTCATTTTAAGAAATAAAAAAGCACTTTAAAATATGTTTCATCCTGTTGGGTCATTTTATTGGGTTATTTTGATCCAGGTGATGGGTCGTTTTTTGTAACTCAGCTGCTGGGTCATTTTTCCTGTCAATACAAATGTTGAACCCCCTCACGTACCTACCCAGTGCTGGGTCAATGTAATCCATTGGCTGTGCCAAAGCTGGATACATTTGTGACCCTGGAGCACAACACCAGTCCTGCGTCTCACAGGTTTATTTGTGGCAATAGCAACAATACAGTGGGTCAAAATTATCAATATTCCTTTCATGCCAAAAATCATTAGAATATTAAGTAAAGATCAGGTTCCATGAAGATATTTTGTAAATGTCCTACCGTAAATATATCAAAAATGTATTATTAGTAGTAATATGCATTGCTAAGCTTCTTTTGGGCAACTTTAAAGGCCATTTTCTCAATATTTAGATTTGTTCTCACCCTCAGATTCCAGATTTTCAATTGTGGTATCTCAGCCAAATATTGTCCTATCCCAACAAACCATGCATCAATGGAAAGCTTATTTATTCTACTTTCAGGTGATGTATAAATCAAAAGATTTACCCTTATGACTGGTTTTGTGGTCCAGTGTCACATTTGTTTCTGTTCTGAGAGAAGCTGTTATAGGAAAACTAGCCAGCACCTGGGTAAAAATATTAAAACAGGCTGCACCTAGCTTTTTGGTTGAAAAAAATAAATAACCCAACATTTTTTAGCACGAGAGTGTGTTGTGATTGTGTTTGATTATTCCCTGAGCTCACAGTTCAGCTGATTTGTAGTGTTTTGTCACATTACACTGCTCTCGCTCTACTGAAAACACATAGTAGTGCCTCTATGGTTAGTTTTCTTGGCTCGTTGTTCTAAAACACAAAGCATCAGCGCAGGGAGCAAAGCTTTTACTCTCATTGTTTCCGCTCATCTCCCACTCAAATAATTGTTTAAGGACAATCAGGGAATCCTCTGTGAATCGCCATGGGAATGCTGTCGCCGACGGCGGAGAGAAATTACCAGCAAAAATTGGGAATGCTCCGTTTCCTGTGCATTGTGGGTTAAGAGCGATTTCTCAGCCTCAGCAGGAGACGCCACAGTCACAAAGAAGAGTCCTGGCCTTTTGAAGCGCACAGAGATGTTTCATTGCTGCGAATTGCTTTCATTGAACTTCATTCTTCTAGCGCTCGGATTCATCTCCGGCAATAGCCGTGCCGACAAAACACAGCCTCCCCGGCCTCATAAGGTCAAATGCTGTCTCTAACAGCTCTGTTAGCGAGAGAGCTGCTCTTGAGGGACGGATCGTACGCCGCTAATCAGGAGTGCCGGCTCTTCTGCGCCGCTCAGGTGTCGAGATCAACTGCAGCCAATCAGAATCCACTCCACATCAGCGCTGAATGAGATTGCTTTTATGCAGGCGCTGCCGCGGACCTCATGACATCTGGGGAGTACAATAACATCAGCCGTATAAACACAACAGGCCGGAGAGACGCAGGGAGATTACAACTGCATCTCTGGAGGAATCTCAGCGAATTACGGGACTTCATTAAAGGAAAAGAACTGAAGTCAAACGACAGGTGTGTGTGAGGAACAGATGCTGGTTTGATGGTTACCAGTGAGGATAGATTAGATAGATAGATAGATAGATAGATAGATAGATAGATAGATAGATAGATAGATAGATAGATAGATAGATAGATAGATAGATAGATAGATAGATAGATAGATAGATAGATAGATAGATAGATAGATAGATAGATAGATAGATAGATAGATAGATAGATAGATAGATAGATAGATAGATAGATAGATAAATGTCTAGGTATTTTTACTGGAAAATGAAAGAAAAATAATGGGCACTAATATAACAGGAAGTTTCTTGCCTTTTTTGTCAGTGATCTTCAGTCCGCGTAACAGGTGTTCACACAGAGCTCCCGTTTCACATGATTACAGAACACAAGCGCCTTTATGCTTTATTTGAGGACTTTTTCCTCCCTGCTCCGTCTTACCTCTCTCTCCTCTCGCTCTAATCATCATTCAGGGACCTTGTATTGACTTTTCACGGATACAACCTTGTAATCCACTGAGATGCTCTGTTTACTTCTGATCTGTACATAAAACACTACAAATTGGACAAAGGCAGCTTTCTTTATTTGAAACAAATCCACAATTAAATCCTGACCATACAAGAAAAAACCCATGATGAGAGCTTGACGTGTCCTAATAGCCCATCAGCTGCTTCGCAATGGTGTGAGGAATCATGAATGAGAGAGATTTGGGTTTTTAGCTTCCTGGTGTGTGTGTACAGCACTAACTAACCCATAAGAGACGGCACTAACTAACCTATGGGAGATGGCACTAACTTACCCATGATGAGAGACGGCACTAACTAACCCACGGGAGACAGCACGAACTAACCCATGGGAGACAGCACTAACTAACCCATGATGAGAGACGGCACTAACTAACCCATGGGAGACGGCACTAACTAACCCATGGGAGACAGTGCTAACTAACCCATGGGAGACAGCACTAACTAACCCATGGGAGACAGCACTTACTAACCCATGGGAGGCAGCACTAACTAACCCATGATGGGAGACAGCACTAACTAACCCATGGGAGACGGCACTAACTAAACCATGGGAGACGGCACTAACTAACCCATGGGAGACAGCACTAACTAACCCATGGGAGACGGCACTAACTAAACCATGGGAGACGGCACTAACTAACTCATGGGAGACGGCACTAACTAACCCATGGGAGACGGCACTAACTAACCCATGGAGACAGCACTAACTAACCCATGGGGACAGCACTAACTAACCCATGGGAGACGGCACTAACTAACCCATGGGAGACGGCACTAACTAACCCATGGGAGACGGCACTAACTAAACCATGGGAGACGGCACTAACTAACTCATGGGAGACAGCACTAACTAACCCATGGGAGACGGCACTAACTAACCCATGGGAGACAGCACTAACTAACCCATGGGAGACGGCACTAACTAACCCATGGGAGACGGCACTAACTAACCCATGGGAGACGGCACTAACTAACCCATGGGAGACGGCACTAACTAACCCATGGGAGACAACGCTAACTAAGAACAGCTACTTTTCAACAGAGAGAATTTAATTCAGACAAGATGCTGATTTGAACTATTTGAAACATTATAAATGAGTTAAAAAACATAAATAAATTTGCCTTGCCTTAAAACACTAAGATTAAGTATGAACAAAACTAACAGTGATGCATGTCTTACCTTGACCTTGCCTATTTAAGAAGCTTTTAGTAATGCGACACCTCCCAGAATGCAACAGGTTTTGTGTGTCTCAGGGTCAAATATAGGGTTTTGGCATGATGAAGTTAGAGCTCTTGTCTGTCCTTCCCCAGCAGGAAATCCAGGAGAACAGTGTGTGCTGTTGTGAATTTGATCCGTGTCACATCGAGCTTCACTAATCCCTCCATCTGTCTATGCTTGTGAAACTCAATTGATCCGCCTCTTCATGTAATTAAAGCACACTGATGACCCACAGATGATCATGAGGATGCTTTTAGGAATATACTGTTTCAGAGAGTCCATGGTCTTTCGTTTCTCCTCCTTCCTAGCGTCGCTTTGTTCCGAGGTGGTTTGTGTTGCACTGGTTTCATTAGGCTCCGGCGGAAGGTGCAGATCTCAGACATAAGCAGTTTTCCCCTAATGTGAAAACAGCCATTGTTATTTTAACAGACGGGTATTGACAGCGTCTCCACATGGTGTGGATAACAAACCCCTGCGTGTATGTGATTAGTTAGTCTTGCCAACCGTAGCAGAAACGGTGCTTTACTCTGACACTTATTTTTGCTGGAACAGTTCAGCATCCCTTAAAATCCACCAGAGGAGAACAAACGTTGATGTATCCTTTCCAATTTCCAGTTTTTATTTTGTACATATTGAACAAAAATATTATAATATATATATTGCAAAATGTTTTGGGATGCCTGCTTTTACATGCACATGAGCTTTAATGCCATCCCATTCTTAATCCGTAGGGTTTAATATGGAGTCGGCCCATCCTTTGCAGCTCTAATAGCTTCAGCTCTTCTGGGAAGGCTTTCCTCAAGGTTTAGGAGTGTGTTTATGGGATTCTTCTGGAAGTGCATTTGTGAGGTCAGGCACTGATGTTGGACGAGAAGGCCTGGCTCGCAGTCTCCGCTCTAATTCATCCCAAAGGTGTTCTATCGGGATGAGGTCAGGACTCTGTGCAGGCCAGTCAAGTTCCTCCACACACTCGCTCATCCATGTCTTTATGGAGCGACGCTTTGTGCACTGGAGCGCAGTCATGTTGGGACAGGAAGGGGCCGTCCACAAACTGTACCCGCAAAGTTGGGAGCATGAAATTGTCCAAAATGTCTTGGTGAAGCATTAAGAGTTCCTTTCACTGGAACTAAGGGGCCAAGCCCAACCCCTGAAAAACAACCCCACCCCATAATCCCCCCTCCACCAAACTTTACACTTGGCACAATGCAGTCAGGCAAGTCCCGTTCCCCTGGCAACCGCCAAACCCAGACTCGTCCATGGGATGGTCAGACAGAGAAGCGTGATTGGTCACTCAGAGAACACGTCTCACTGCTCTAGAGTCCAGTGGTGGCGTGCTTTACCCCACTGCATCCCACGCTTTGCATTGCTCTTGGTGATGTAAGGCTTGGATGAGCGGCTTTCGACCATGGAAACCCATTCCATGAAGCTCTCCGCACTGTTCTTGAGCTCATCTGAAGGCCACAGAAGTTTGGAGATCTGGAGCGATTCACTCTGCAGAAAGTTGGTGACTTCTGCGCGCACTGTGACCCTCAGCATGCGCTGACCCGCTCTGGGATTTCGCCGTGGCTGAGTTGCTGTTATTCCCAATCGCTTCCACTTTGTTATAATCCCAATAACAGTTGAGCGTGGAATATTTAGTAGTGAGGAAATGTCAGGAATGGCCTTATTGCACAACCTATCCCGGCAACCTATCCCGGTCCCATGCTTGAGTTCACTGAGCTCCTGAGAGCGAATTCACCTGAATTCAATGGAGGGGTGTCCCAATACTTTTGGCAATGTAGTGTATAATCCATATGTGTGTCTTCTTGCTTGCTATGTTATTTACATCAAATAATATTTGTATGATAATTAATTGTACAGCAAGAGTTATGACCAGCGCTGTGCCTCTAGTATGAAACTCCAGATAACAGTAATAGAGTGGACTGAACATCTATCGGCCTTTCATTCTCAGTCTCTCTCTGTCCCTCCAGAGAAAAGACCTTGAAAACAGCTGATCCAGTCATCTACCTAAGCCCGAGCGGCCCGAGTCTTTCTGAAAAGCTCTGATGACAAAACTGTGATTGCTTCTCAGCTGCAGTGAAACACAAAGAATAACATGTTCTTTTACACAGAACCAGAGACTCCAAAGAGTACCTGGTCCCACCCAACACTGATCCACTAAAGATGTAAAAACTGCAAACAGCATTTCATGTTGACTTTATGCATAAATGTGTCCGGAGGTTGTGTTTGGGATTCATCAGTTTGCAATCTAGCAGGTTAAAATCTGCATGACTAGAGGAGTCCGCAGCTGTGACCTGCTGTTATTGAGCTCTTTGAGGACGGGACACAATACATTCAATCTAGCCCGCGCTGCATGGGCCGCTCTCGTCCTCCACAAAAACCCAGGAGCCACGGCCGTACTGCTAGTTAATAACTCTAGTCCATCAATACTGTCTGAATCTGACAACAGGACTGACTCACCACCATGATGAGCATTAGTTGGCCGAAAACAAGGGAAGATTGTGGTAACTTTAAGATGTTATTTGATTTTGCATAACAGATTTTGTGTAAAAGACTTGAGATGGACCAGACCGGAGTGTGAGAGACAGAATGCACATTACAGAAAACTTTACATTCATTGATGGTGCAGTAAAAGAGAAACACAGCGGGTTTGGAAATGAAGGTCCCTCATATGAGTAAACATGGAGGAGATGTCAAGTTTTGATTTATTTATTTATTTATTTTATACATTTCATTTTAATATTTATTATTTTATTTAAAATATTTTATTGTATTTTATTTACAATTATTTTATTTTATTAATATTTTTTTGTATTTTATTTAAAATATTGTATTTTATTTTATTTAAAATATTTAATTTACAATAATTTGATTGATTTTTTTTGTATTTACAATAATTTTATTTTAATATTTTATTTAAAATAATTTTAATACATCACTAAAGAGATTGACCAACCACAGCTAGCTTTTTTCTATGTATATTTTTATTTGTGTGTATATAATAATTAAGAATAATAGTAATATAATCATAATAATATAAAACAATAATAATTACAGTTTTTTTTTTAATTCTTTGAAATAAAGAATTTGACTTTTGCAGCTTATTTTAGCCAAGAACTGTACATTCAGATAGGAAGAGATTGTCTGACGATAATAATCAACCCATTGTTAAATATGGACTAACCCAGCAGTTGGGTTGTTTTAACCCAGCGGTTGGGTTAAATGTTGGCTTAAGACAACCCAATGCTGGGTTAAAACAACCCAATTGCTGGGTTAAAACAACCCAATGCTGGGTTAAAACAACCCAATGCTGGGTTAAAACAACCCAATGCTGGGTTAAAACAACCCAATTGCTGTGTTAAAACAACCTAATGCTGGGTTAAAACAATCCAATGCTGGGTTAAAACAACCCAATGCTAGGTTAAAACAACCCAATTGTTGGGTTAAACAACCCAATTGTTGGTTAAAACAACCCAATGCTGGGTTAAAACAATCCAATGCTGGGTTAAAACAACCCAATTGTTGGTTAAAACAACCCAATGCTGGGTTAAAACAATCCAATGCTGGGTTAAAACAATCCAATTGCTGGGTTAAAACAACCCAATGCTAGGTTAAAACAACCCAATGCTGGGTTAAAACAACCCAATTGCTGGGTTAGAACAACCCAATTGCTGGGTTAAAACAACCCAATGCTGGGTTAAAACAACCCAATGCTGGGTTAAAACAACCCAATGCTGGGTTAAAACAACCCAATGCTAGGTTAAAACAACCCAATGCTGGGTTAAAACAACCCAATTGCTGGGTTAGAACAACCCAATTGCTGGGTTAAAACAACCCAATGCTGGGTTAAAACAACCCAATGCTAGGTTAAAACAACCCAATGCTGGGTTAAAACAACCCAATTGTTGGGTTAAAACAACCCAATGCTGGGTTAAAACAATCCAATGCTGGGTTAAAACAACCCAATTGCTGGGTTAAAACAACCCAATGCTGGGTTAAAACAACCCAATGCTGGGTTAAAACAACCCAATGCTGGGTTAAAACAACCCAATGCTGGGTTAAAACAACCCAATGCTGGGTTAAAACAACCCAATTGTTGGGTTAAAACAACCCAATGCTGGGTTAAAACAATCCAATGCTGGGTTAAAACAACCCAATGCTGGGTTAAAACAACCCAATGCTGGGTTAAAACAACCCAATGCTGGGTTAAAACAACCCAATGCTGGGTTAAAACAACCCAATTGCTGGGTTAAAACAACCCAATTGCTGGGTTAAAACAACCCAAAGCTAGGTTAAAACAACCCAATGCTGGGTTAAAACAACCCAATTGCTGGGTTAAAACAACCTAATGCTGGGTTAAAACAACCCAATTGCTGGGTTAAAACAACCCAATGCTGGGTTAAAACAACCCAATGCTGGGTTAAAACAACCCAATGCTGGGTTAAAACAACCCAATGCTGGGTTAAAACAACCCAATGCTGGGTTAAAACAACCCAATGCTAGGTTAAAACAACCCAATGCTGGGTTAAAACAACCCAATTGCTGGGTTAAAACAACCCAATGCTAGGTTAAAACAACCCAATGCTGGGTTAAAACAAGCCAATGTTGGGTCAAATATGGACTAACCCAGCAGTTGTTGTTTTTTAACCCTGCGGTTGGGTTAAATGTTTGCTTAAGACAACCCAATCGCTGGGTTAGTCCATATTTGACCCAACGTTGGGTTATTTTTACCCAGCATTTTTTAGAGTGTACATGCTGTTTTTTACAGTAACCCTTTACCCTTTTGTGGAGACACGTTTATGCGCAATGTGCCTCAGACAAGCGGATACGTACTCATTCCTGATGATAGATCCAGTGTTTGCAACCGCAGGCTTGTTGAAGAGCTGCTGTTACTGTAGACCAGCGTCTGTCGGGACTGTGAGTGTCTGTAGTGATTGCAGCGGGCCGGAGAGCATCTGGACTGTGTGTAAGCTCATTCCCTTTGACAGGGTCCTGACCGCGTCCGTCCCCTGCGGGCCGCTGTCTACCTGACGGGACGCTCTGTAGAACCACCAATTAATCAACTGCAGAGCGGCTGCTAGCGAGCATTAAAGGGGTCGTGTTATGAGAAAAAAGAGTCTTTGGTTTTTTATAAGTAGAGTTACTGTGTGAACATGCAATTTCCTCCTAATTCCAAACAGAGCATCTCATCTGGACCGGTTGAGCGGCACACCCCTGTTTGTTTCATGAATCTCTCACAGTGTGATGCAGCTTTTGAAAAGGCTGTTATTGAAATGTGGAGCAGATCAAAACTATATTAGACTTGACAGCAAACGCACAGAAAGAGCTGCTCGTCCCGCATGTGAGGAGTGTTTGCAGAAGCTGTTCTCGCTGCTGTGACTTTAAGACTTTAATTCAGGGTTGGGCAAAAATCCGATTGGAGAACGGCTCGTTCCCGGTTCTTGAGTGTGAATTTGAACGAAATTGGCCACAACTGGCAGGATGATGAATTGGATTTTGCATTGCAATGACAGGAAGAAGAATTTACTGAATTTACAAGAAAAAGAAAACACGACAACATCACGTGCCATGAGAGAAGCCGTATTCCCAAAAAACTGTACATAATAATAATAATAATAATAATAATAATAATAATAATAAATGAAATTATAATAATAGTGATGGAATTAATTAAATTAATATAATAATAATAATAATACATTTATAATAAATAATAATAAATGTGCATCTTTGTGTGTGTATATATATATACAGCACAATAATAATTTTCTTTATGCATTATATATATATATATGCAAAAAACTTCATTATTATTATTATTTCCTGTTTGTTTTTTTATTAATTTATATTTTTCTCTGTTTATGAAAAATGAAATTATACATCTATAAATTATATAATAATAATGAAATTATATGTATATTTATTATATATTTTTATGCCTTATATATATTATGTATTGTACAAATATAAATCAAATAATAAATATATATATTTTATTCTTATAAAATTCTTATAAAATTCTTATATATTCTTATAAAATTAAGAATTTAAGAAATTAAGAATTATTATTATTATCATTTCCCAGTTGTTTATTTATTAATTTATATATTTTTATTAAAATTTTCTTTGGCATTCCAAACATTGATAAATAATATAATCTAATTTTTGTGGAAATAGTGCATATGTATAATGTGGTATAAGGACTTTTTATGTGTAATTCATACCGAAACATTATTCAAATCTCCACTTACAGACGCCCACCTCTGAGAGGAAACACACCAGCAGGGATTGACTCTCCAATTTTATGTAGCCGTGTATATATTTGAAGATTTGCAACATGTTTGTTTGTGTGTGTGTGTGTGTGTGTGTGTGTGTGTGTGTGTGTGTGTGTGGACTGGTAATCCCTACTGTATGGGGACAAAATGTCCCCACAAAGATGGCAATATCCAAATTTTTGTCCTTGTGGGGACATTTTTTGGTCCCCATGAGGAAAACATCTTATAAATCACACTAAGTGATGTTTTTTGATAATGTAAAAATGCAGCATGTCTCCTGTGATGGGTAGGTTTAGGGGCAGGGTGTGTGTGTGTGTGTGTGTGTGTGTGTGTGTGTGTGTGTGTGTGTGTGTGTGTGTGTGTGTGTGTGTGTGTGTGTGTGTGTGTGTGTGTGTGTGTGTGTGTGTGTGTGTGTGTGTGTGTGTGTGTGTGATGGGTAGGTTTAGGGCAGGGGCAGTGTAGGGGATAGAAAATACGGTTTGTACAGTATAAAACCATTACGCCTATGGAATGTCCCCATAAAACATGGAAACACAACATGTGTGTGTGTGTGTGTGTGTGTGTGTGTGTGTGTGTGTGTGCATGTGTGTGTGTGTGTGTGTGTGTGTGTGTGTGTGTGTGTTTGTGCGTGCATGTTTTTGTGAAATATCGAGGACACAAATGTGTATAATGACACAGGTATTACAAAAGAGGGTGAAATATGAGGACGTTCCCCCATGTCCTCACTTTTCAAAATGCTTATAAATCACACAGGATGAGTTTTTTTCACAGAAAGTAAACTGCACAGTCTCCTGTGATGTGTGTGTGTGTGTGTGTGTGTGTGTGTGTGTGTGTGTGTGTGTGTGTGTGTGTGTGTGTGTGTGTGTGTGTGTGTGTGTGTGTGTGTGTGTGTGTGTGTGTGTGTGTGTGTGTGTGTGTGTGTGTGTGTGTGTGTGTGTGTGTGTGTGTGTGTGTGTGTGTTTCAGTGTTTCAGTGTTTCAGTGTTTTGAGGTTGTTTTGTAAGAGGTAAAAAGGCTCACAGGAGGAAAGCTCAGGTAGAGCAGGTAAACAGGTTTTGAGCGCCACAACACCCGGGGAGCCTGTTCATAAAGTGAAGAGCTGGAATAGTTGCATAACCGCCTGTCTGTCTGTTTGTCTGTCTGTCTGTCTGTTTGTCTGTTTGTCTGTCTGTCTGTCTGTCTGTCCTTGGAGGCTGTTGTCGTTTTTCAGAGTTGGCCTGCCTGTCAGGAAACTCGTCTTTCAGCGCGGCAGGTGCCCAAGAGAAATGCAAAGTTAGTATGCTTGTCTTTAGCGAGGAGACACTTCAGAGCGCTCATTTTCCAGCGATATGAAACAGAGAGCGGCGGCTCGGTTAGCATCTCCCCTCAGACTAAAGCAACGCAACAACACACAGCCGAGGATAAAAGCCTGCGCGCGAGAGAGAGCGCGTGCTTGTGTGGATGACAGAAGCGCCGGCGTGTAACGCATCCTCCTCTCAGCTTTGAAACGTATCCGTGTGGCAGAACAGACACGGATCGACCCTAATGAGCAGATGACGTGTGCAGATACACGTGATCTTCATGCCAGACGCTTCAGTGAGGAAACACAACAGCTCATTGTCATGCAGGAAAGCCTGAGGAGTGATTATGAGCAGACACTCATCTGTTGCATTTCTTGAAATCTCAATAAGGCTTTGAGCACTGCAAAAAATGCTTTTCTTATTTAGCATTTTTGTCTTGTTTCCAGGCAAAATATCCACAAATTATTAAATCAAGATGCATTTACTAGATAAGTAAAGAAATGTGTTCTTATTTTCTGGAAAATCAAATCAAAATGAAGTTTTTGTTTAAAGGGTTCATAACACACACAGTTTCTGCCGGTCTCATGTTAATCTGGAGTATCTGTAGAGTAGTGTTGATCCTTCATATCTCACAAGAGTCTTTAGTTTATCAGATTTATAAAAGACAGATACACTGTACCGATTCTTTCTGAAAACAGCCGAGCTTGTGGATCAGTGGGCGGAGCTAAAGAGACACACACACACACACATGTTGTGTTTCCATGTTTTATGGGGACATTCCATATGCGTAATGCATTTTATACTGTACAAACCGTATTTTCTATCCCCTACACTGCCCCTGCCCCTAAACCTACCCATCACACACACACACACACACACACACACACACACACACACACACACACTGCCCCTAAACCTACCCATCACAGGAGACATGCTGCATTTTTACATTTTCAAAAACATCACTTAGTGTGATTTATAAGATGTTTTCTCATGGGGACCAAAAATGTCCCCACAAGGACAAGGATTTTGGATATTGCCATCTTTGTGGGGACATTTTGTCCCCATACCATAGGATTATCCACACACACACACACACACACACACACACACACACACACACACACACACACACACACACACACACACACACACACACACACACATCATGGCATGTCCCTGGATAACTCTCGATTCTCTATACTGGTGTTGTTCACATTATCTGGTGTGTCTGTGTCATACCTGTCAAGTTTTGGATTTGAAAATAAGGGACATTTTTCGCCCACTGCAAGCAGTCCCACCACCCCAACCAACCTCCAGTATCCCTTACATTTTAAGACAGGTGTTATAGCCCAAATGAAAACACAAAAGGGGATATATGAAGAGCTTAATTTAAAGGCTTATTTGCATATTTTCTGTTAATTTAACATTGCTTGTCTTTCCATTTTATTTTCATTCCACACATTCTTTTCATTTCATATTGCTTTTCTTTTACATTTTTTCTTTTCATTTCACATAACTTTTCTTTACTCTTTTAGTGAGTTATTGTACAAATTTGTTGCAGACTTTGCATTCTTTACATTCTTTCTTTTTGTGGGCTGGGTTGTCTAATGTCATCCTATTCTCTGTAACAATCTTTTGTACCATGCTTAATACCCTTTCTGAACTTGCAGATGGCAGTTATCGCGAGGCTAGTTACAGAGCTCAGATTGGAAATGTTTTTGTTTTTGTTTTTTTACTCCGGTATTATTATTTTTTAATAACGCAGGTTAAAATACGGGAGATTTACAGGAAAATACTAATACGGGAGGACGGCCAGAAAGAAGGGTAAAATACGGGACTTGACAGGATACTTGACAGGTATGGTCTCTGTGTGTGTGTGTGTGTGTGTGTGTGTGTGTGTGTGTGTGTGTGTGTGTGTGTGTGTGTGTGTGTGTGTGTGTGTGTGTGTGTGTGTGTGTGTGTGATGGGTAAGTTTAGGGGCAGTGTGTGTGTGTGTGTGTGTGTGTGTGTGTGTGTGTGTGTGTGTGTGTGTGTGTGTGTGTGTGTGTGTGTGTTCATACAGGAGAAGTGCCCATATAAGGAATTCCGCCCTTTATGATGTCACACAGGGCCGTACTCAAGGAGTGTATTTTGGTATATTTAAATACTCAACTTGTTTTTTTAAAAATGTTGTCCATGTTTATCATGAGAATCAACTCTTTAACAGTGTAAATAAGGCTGAATGCATGAAATAGCATTAGACCCCCCACCCCCCCTCAAAACAAGCAAAATGATCTGCCAATGGGGTAGTACAAATAATCTTGTTTCTATTTTAAATCTTGTTTTTTGTTTCAGTCCCAAACAGAAACAAGATTTTTTTTTCCTACCCCATCGGCAGATCATTTTGCTTGTTTTAAGGAAAATCTCACTTCTCACTTTCCCAGAAAACAAGAACAAATATCTTATGTCATTGTACTTACTGTATCTAGTAAAAGCGTCTCGATTTTAAGAATTGTTTGATATTTGGACTGGAATCAACAAAAATACTAAATGAGAAAAGCATTTTTTTGCAGTGAAGGTTTGGTACTTTAGTAGAAAGATGATTTAAATGAAACAATTCATGTGTCTCATATGATTTTAATAATATCTTAAGTCATTTCATATTTTTTAAAGGTGGGGTAGGTGCTTTCTGGTAACCGTTGTTGATATTTCAAATCACCAAAACAAACACGCCCCTATTTTGATAGCTCCGCCCCACACATACGTAACCCCTGCAACGACTATGGCGGAATCTGTGTTATTATGGTAATCCAGGTCAAATGTTCAATGAATGTCATCCCTTCCATCAAAAAAACACAAACCGTTCTCATGAACAACTCGATAGAACGAGCACGACAGAACAACTAACGAACATATTACAATTATGACCAGATTAAAGAGTTATATAGATCATGAAAAGAGAAAACAAACATATAACGTTATTAGGAGTATAGTATCTTACTTGTTGGACACATTTTGTGAGCTGACGCTTGAAACAGACAGCGAGGAGGTTTAGACGGTGCGGAAATGAATGTCTCTTTATCCTCATCGCTGAAGTGAACGACAATATGATCGCAAATTAACATATTCTGTGAAACAAAACAAACCCAATGTTTCCCCTTTTTTCTCTCTCTTTCTGTCGTCGCTCGGCTAATGTCTGTCCGTCCTGTGTTTTGAATAATGACGTGCACTGAGCGCTCTCTTCTCCTCGTCATTGGTAGACACGCCCCTTACTTCTGATTGGCTACAAGTTTGTTTTTGTACTCGGCCCGGGTCCGTTTTGTAAAGCAGTTTTGAAATAACAGCCCACCTTTAAGCATGAATCTATCAACACATAGGTTGCTTAAAACATGAAAAACAAACTTAATTATATGTACACTTAAGGAAATTAAGACTAAATTAAGTAAATTGAGAAGATATGTATACACTACCAAGCTTTTTTAGTGTCTTCTGCTCACCAAAGCTGCATTTATTTGATCCCAAATACAGTAAAAATCTGAAATATTATTACAATTTAAAATAGTAAGTAATCATCTAAAAGTTACTTCACTAATCATTCTGATATGAGGATGTGCTGCTTGAGAAGCATTTATGATTATTATCAGTGTTGAAAACAGTATTCAGGATTCTTTAATGTCACATTCGATCAATTTAATGCATTCTGAATAAGCTATTTATTTTGTGGACTGTCCTTTTTTGGTCGCGAAGTAATGATATGCAGTTGTTATATGGGACAAATAAGCATCCTTTAAAAATTCCTATTGATTTGGAATGGCATGAGAGTGAATAAATGTTGAGAGAAGGCTCATTTCTCTGCTCGGCGCAGGCCGGGAAGGAGCTGTGGTGATGCTCACGCTGATCTTTGAGAAGCTGTGAAGTCTTGACCCTGCATGAATCCAGAAGATTGTCTATAAAGCAGGTTCTCCACTGACACAGGGGTGGCTCAGCTCTCTAAGACATGAAGGAAGGTCAAAGGTCGACGGTCTGCGTAATCTTCTTAAACCTCTGAAACGAAGCCTTCATCTGGAGAGCTGTACCTGCCTCTGGTCCTGATCTCCTCTGGGAGAACACAAAGATGGACCATCCAGGACGATAAGAAACTGTCAGCTGCTAAAAGGCAATTTGCTGATGTGGGGTGTTGAAAACTGATCCACGGGAAGGACTGAGTGATGCTTATCTTCTGAATGACAGGCAGAGAGAGAGAGAGAGAGAGAGAGCTGCTTACACTGACAGCATTTTAAGGCATCATGGCTGCGCTCTCATCATGAAACGCTGCAAAAGGTAGACAGCATAATTATGTTGCTTTCACTGCAAGAAATGGCATTTTTGTCTTGTTTTAAAGTGCCCCTATTATGCTTTTTTCGATATTACCTTTCATGCAGTGTGTAATATACCTCTTTCTGAATGTAAAAGGTCTGCAAAGTGCACGACAAATAATGTTATTGTCTTCAAAAATAAATTCTGAAATGCTGAAACGAGTCGTCAGCAATTCCAGTCTTCCCGTTTCATACCTATGTAACTAATTTGCCATCTAACTGAGCCAATCAGACCAATCAGAGCAGAGTCGACCAATCACAACAGACTGGATCATCTGACCAATCAGAGCAGAGTAGACCAATCACAACAGACTGGGTCATCTGACCAATCAGAGCAGAGTAGACCAATCACAACAGACTGGGCCGTCTGACCAATCAGAGCAGAGTTGACCAATGAGAACACACTGGGCCGCCTGACCAATCAGAGCAGAGTTGACCAATCAGAACACACTGGGCCGTCTGACCAATCAGAGCAGAGTTGACCAATCACAACAGACTGGGCCGTCTGACCAATCAGAGCAGAGTAGACCAATCACAACAGACTGGGCCATCTGACCAATCAGAGCAGAGTAGACCAATCATATTTACAGTCGTGGTCAAAATTGTTGGCACCCCTGGTAAATATGATCAAATATGGCTGTAGAAAAATAAATCTGCATTGTTTATCCTTTTGATCTTATATTCAAAAAATTCACAAAAATCTAACCTTTCATTGAAGTTAAAGAATTGAAAATGGGGGGTAAATCATATTATGAAATAAATGCTTTTCTCCAAAACACGTTGGCCACAATTGTTGGCACCCTTTTATTAAATACTTTTTGGAACCTCCTTTTCCCAAGATAACAGCTCTGAGTCTTCTCCTCTAATGCCGGATGAGTTTGGAGAACACCTGACGGGAGATCAGATCCCATTCCTCCATACAGAATCTCTCCAGATCCTTCAGATTCCCAGATCCATGTTGGTGCTTCTTCTCTTCAGCTCATCACTCGTTCTCTAGGGTTCAGGTCAGGGGATGGGATGGCCATGGCAGAAGCTTCATTCTGTGTTCAGTGACACATCTGTGTGTTGATTTTGATGTTTGTTTTGGATCTTTGTCCTGATGGAAGAGCCAACCACGGCCCATTATGAGATTTCTAGAAGAGGCCGTCAGGTTTTGATTTTTTATCTGCTGGTATTTGCTAGAATCCATGATACCATGTGTCTGAACAAGAAGTCCAGGACCTCCAACAAAAAAATATGCCACAACATTAAAGTTCCAGCTGTATTATTAGGGGCATGAGGTACTTTTTATCACTGTTTGCACAAAACCCTTCTGGTGGATTTGCTGCCAAAAAGCTCTTTTTATAGTTCATCTGACCACAGAACCAGGTCCCGTCATCTGACCACAGAACCAGGTCCCGTCATCTGACCACAGAACCAGGTCCCGTCTGAAGCTCCAGTCGTGTCTGACCACTGAATATGCTGGAGTTTGTTTCTGGATGAGCGAGGAGGATTTTTCTTGAATCCCTCCCAAACAACATGTGGTGATGTAGGGGTTTGTTTGATTTTTTTTTTTAGGCTTTCTGGCCCCAAGACTCAACTCAATCTCTGTGATTCTCCATCTGTGATCCTTGGAGAGTCTTTGTCCACTCAAACTCTCCTCCTCACCGTGCATTAGGACAATATACACACACGTCCTCTTCCAGGAAGATGCATAACATAGTTGATTGGATCTTCTTAATTATTCCCCTGATGGTGGAAATGGGGGTTTTCAATGCTTTAGCTGTTTTCCTACAGCCACTTTCTATTTTGTGAAGCTCAACAATCTTTTTCTGCAGATCAGAACTATATTCTGAGGTTTTACTCATTGTGATGATGATTGAGGGAATGTGGCCTTTGTGCTTCCTTATATTTATACTTCTGTGAAACAAGACGTCATAGCTGGACAATTTCATGTTCATAGTCACCCTGGTGTGCTTAAAAATGCTAATATTAATGGGAATGTACTTCAGAGATATTTTAGCATTAGAGAAAAGCATTTATTTCATAATGTGATTTACGCCCCATTTTCAATTCTTTAACTTCAATGAAATGTTAGATTTTTGTGAATTTAAAAAAAAAAGATCAAAAGGATAAACAATGCAGATTAATTTCTTACAGCCATATTTGATCATATTTATCAGGGGTGCCAACAATTTTGACCACGACTGTATATGCAAATATATTTATATTTATTATATTTTTAAAAAGTCTTATTATATTTTAACTAGAACATTTGTGAAATAGTAGTACCTCCTTTGGCGAAGTTTCAATGCAAAAAAAATGTGTTTTACTTAATATTTCTGTTGTGCATATTTATGCACAATAATTGAGTTGTCATCATAGCAACATCTAATGTCAGTCTCCATCAGAATCAGCTGCATGTGTAGCGCTGAGCTGCTGCCTTTGAAGACCTTTCCAAACCAGTCACTTATGAGGTTGCATCTCAGTCGGCAGCTGACTGGGTTTTGGAACGGAGCTGGTGTGTGTGTGTGTGTGTGTGACAGAAAGAGAGAGGAACAGCTGGCACACAAACTGCTTCAGACAGCCAAAACTGCCAACAGCCGAAAGGAGAGTTCATCATCATCTGTATTACACCTCATGCTACACAAAAGAGAAATGTGTGAGAGAACGATAGAGAGACAAGCGAACAAGAGAGAGCAGATATACGAAGTGAAACAGAGCGATAAACACAGATAAAGAGAGACATGGGATTTTATCTCAAGAGAAGAGAGAGGGAGGGAGAGAGAGAGAAAGAGGAGGGAATAGAGAGCAAAAGATGATAAAATGAGTGCCAGCCTAAAGCGGAGATATATTTTAGAAGGGGTCATGACCTCAGATCATCCTCCTGGGAACGTCCTAACAAGCTCCCCTGCCAAACAAAGATGGTTAACTCATTCTTCCTGTAACATTAATAGAACGTTATGTGGTCTTTTTGTGTTGTTTTAACCCAGTGATTGGTCTTAAGCAAACATTTAACCCAACTGAAGGGTTAAAACAACCCAATTGCTGGGTTAGTCCATTTTCAACCCAACTTGGGTTGTTTTTTACCCAACATTTTTTAGAGTGTATGTGTGTATGTATATACACCTGTTCGTGGGTGGGATATATTAGACAGCAAGTGAACATTTTGTCCTCAAAGTAGCAGGAAAAATGGTCAAGCGTAAGGATTAAAGCAAGTTTGACAAGGGCCAAATTTTGATGGCTAGACGACTGGGTCAGAGCAAGGAAGGAACAGTGGAGAACCGGCCACAGGGTCATGGGCGGCCCAGGCTCATTGATGCACGTGTGGAGCGAAGGCTGGCCCGTGTGGTCCGATCAAACAGACGAGCTACTGGAGCTCAAACTGCTCAAGAAGTTAATGCTGGTTCTGATAGAAAGGGGTCAGAATAGTGCATCAAAGTTTGTTGCGTATGGGGCGGCACAGCCGCTGACCAGTCAGGGTGCCCATGCTGACCCCTGACCCGCCAAAGCACCAACAGTGGCACGTGAGCATCAGAACTGGACTACGGTCTGGACTATGCTATGCTACAACACACCTTCAGGGGTCTAGTGGAGTCCATGCCTCAACGGGTCAGCAAAAGGAGGACCAACACAATATTAGGTAGTTGGTCATATATATATATATATACATATACAGGCCCACACACATGTTATATAAACACAAACTTGTATGTTAGATGTGATTAATCTCGATTAATCAATTTGACAGCACTAGAAAAATATGTTTTAAAACATTTATAAAACTGGATGTTTTGAACGTTCTGAGAACATCAAGAACAACGTCTTCATAACTCAATTGGAACATTAGAAAAACGTTCTTAAAACTTACCTTTATTAACTGGGATGGTTGTTGCCATGAAATATGATGAGATTTAATTAATTTATTGTGTGTGTGTGTGTGTGTGTGTGTGTGGGCATGTTTTTGTGAAATATCAGGACACAAATGTGTATAATGACATGGGTATGACATAGGTATTACAAAAGAGGGTGAAATATGAGGACCCCATGTCCTCACTTTTCAAAACGCTTATAAATCACACAGGATGAGGTTTTTTCACAGAAAGTAAACTGAGCAGTCTCCTGTGATGGGTAGTGTGTGTGTGTGTGTGTGTGTGTGTGTGTGTGATGGGTAGGTTTAGGGGCAGGGGCAGTGTAGGGGATAGAAAATACGGTTTGTACAGTATAAAATGTCCCCACATTTCACAAAAACAAACATGTGTGTGTGTGTGTGTGTGTGTGTGTGTGTGTGTGTGTGTGTGTGTGTGTGTGTGTGTGTGTGTGTATGTGTGTGTGTGTGTGTGTGTGTGTGTGTGTGTGTGTGTGTGTGTGTGTGTGTGTGTGTGTGTGTGTGTGTGTGTGTGTATGTGTGTGTGTGTGTGTGTGTGTGTGTGTGTGTGTGTTTGGACTGGTAATCCTACGGTATGGGGACAAAATGTCCCAACAAAGATGGCAATATCCAAAATCTTTGTCCTTGTGGGGACATTTTTTGGTCCCCATGAGGAAAACATATAAATCACTTATAAATCACACTAAGTGATGTTTTTTGAAAATGTAAAAATGCAGCATGTCTCCTGTGATGGGTAGGTTTAGGGGCAGGGGCAGTGTGTGTGTGTGTGTGTGTGTGTCTGTGTGTGTGTGTGTGTGTGTGTGATGGGTCGGTTTAGGGGCAGGGGCAGTGTGTGTGTGTGTGTGTGTGTGTCTGTGTGTGTGTGTGTGTGTGTGTGATGAGTCGGTTTAGGGGCAGGGGCAGTGTAGGGGGATAGAATATATAGTTCAACGGTATAAAATGCATTACGCCTATGGAATGTCCCCACAAAACATGGAAACACAACGTGTGTGTGTGTGTGTGTGTGTGTGTGTGTGTGTGTGTGTGTGTGTGTGTGTGTGTGTGTGTGTGTGTGTGTGTGTTAGAAGGAATAAGAGCTGTAGCCTATGTGTTTCGAAGGCATGGATACAGTCTCAGATTGTCTTCAATAGGGTGAGGAATCCAATTTTCTGCTCTTCAAAACAAACAAAAAAAGCCATTAAAGGTCTCAGTTGTTGGCAGAGAGAATGAATTAGTCACAAAGATGACATTCAGGGCCAGAGACTGCATTCCTGTGGCTTTTCCCAACAGACAGGAGGATGTCGATCCGTAACCAGCTGTAAAATGCGAGGAAATTCATACGCATGCAGAGTTTAGCGGCGCTGCTAGTTTGAGTCTGTTCTGTGGCTGTAATTTAATCTACTTAATCTATAGTCTACTTGATGACTTGGCTGTAGGACACTAGAGATGCGCAATTAATTGAATCGTTGTTGTTGTTATAGGAGCAGTTGTTATGTTTTCATGTTAATCGCGTTTCGTTTTTCTTGAGTTTGTTGCGCCCTCTACAGGACAGGTGACGTATTAACCCTCATCCTTCCCTTGCACTTTGACCCGAAGCCCTAAAATTATACTTAAATGTTGTTGTTTTTTTGTATCAATTATCGTTTTGATAATATTTTTTTCTATTATAATATTTTTTCTCCTTTAAATGACTATATTTTATCAATAAATAAATACTAATTTTAGCACATTCTTTCAACTTAAATTCAGAATCTCATGCATAACCCTTTTAATTCAGCTCAAAATATCTTACATTGGGTGTCTTTGCTGACCCCTTGTGGAATAAATAATAATATAAGATGATATTTCATGACTCTTGATGGCCTTATAGCTCTATATGGAGCGGATGAGCGGTTCCGCTGGGTCCTAAAGTCCGTTTCTCTTCAGAATGCATTCAGATGTAGACAGAAAATAATTTTTTGGTAAAGTTTTGTCAGGGACGGTTGGGAGAAAAGGAGTGAGGACTCAAGTGCAAATAAAGATGGGGTTTTATTAAATACAAAATAAAACGAACACAAACAAAACACCCGCGAGGTGGAAAACCAAACTAAACAAGAACATAATACCAAGGGCAAAATCTGTTTGATCGGACCACACGGGCCAGCCTTCGCTCCACACGTGCATCAATGAGCCTGGGCCGCCCATGACCCTGTGGCCGGTTCTCCACTGTTCCTTCCTTGGAGCACTTCTGATAGATCCTGACCACTGCAGACCGGGAACACCCCACAAGAGCTGCAGTTTTGGAGATGCTCTGACCCAGTCGTCTAGCCATCACAATCTGGCCCTTGTCAAACTTGCTTTAATCCTTACGCTTGCCCATCCAGTACAGAACTGCAGTCACGAGGAGATTGGGTAATAAATCAGGCAGGTGGTGAGGGAGAACAGGTGGGGCCAATTAAACAATAACCAGGTAACAAGATGGGCGGGGTTAATAAGAGACCAGAGACATGACAGGCTTGTTCGACTTGATGCAGCGATGCGCAGACCGATCGGTGGCTGACTTGAAGCAGTGCATGCCGGTTAGAAATGTTCTTCCGACTTGAGGCAGGGCCGGCGGCATGATATAAAGCATGGCTAGAGCGATCCGAGAGCAGCCGGCTTGTACAGCCGGTGCAGCTTCTCAAGAGCGGCTACACGAGCTCTGATGACATCACAGCTGTCCCACGATTGGCCGGATTCACCGCATGACAGTGATCACATGTGTTTCTAGTTTATTCCAAAACCTTTAGTTCCACTAATGCAAATCAGTTTTTTTTTTAACTGATAATAAACATAGACCCACTTCATTGATAGTGTAGGCTTATGTTGAACTTTATTATTGTACAAACAGACGCTGTATTTAAAGGGTTACTTCAGCGATTAGCATTAAGCTTTGTATCAGTAGAAACCCAGGAGTATTTTCAAATTATCGTACTTTCCCCCCTCATATGACCCTGAGACGAGAGAATTATGTATTTTATTTCTGGAAAAATTCCTCCAATGACGCAAATATCGTCATTTTGCGTCATCGGAGGAGTTTTTGTCCAGAGGCTGAAGACTACAGCCAGCAGGAGGCGCTGTTTCCACATGTTTTCAACATCACACTCACAGCACTCGGCTCGGGAGCTGCGGAGATTCATGTAAACGGAGCGGCGGAGAGCAAAGTGAGTGTTTCAACTGTTCAAATGAACTTCCTATGAAAGTTAAGCTTCCAAAGACATGACCTGAACACACGCCAGACTGATCACGCGTGTGAATCCCGCGCTTCCCTCAGCTCATGTGATGAATGTAATCCGATCCTGCTGCGTTTGTGCCGTGACGAGGCTCACTCGCATTATATCGAACAGACACGTTCAGTTTTTAATTGTAGTGTCTCTAACTGAACTGATTTTCTGAAAATGAACGCGGTGGGCAAGTGATCCAGTAATCCAGTAGCCGACTAGCCGTGCCTAGAGTAGGGCAGTGAAGCAGTGCATTCTGGGAATTGTTGTCTTTCATCCTTATGAGACAAAAATACATTTTCTGTGTTTTCTCAGTCTAGAAGCACCAAATTCAAAAATAATTTCATATTTCTACTACATTAATGACCCAGTTTAAATACAGATTCATCTTCCCAGCGCTGAAGTACCCCTTTAAGCAGTACATAAAGTATCGAATGAAAATGTCTTCTGACACATCTGTGTATTTGACAAATATTGCATTTATTTCACTTCATCTTTGGTCAAGTATGCAAACACAGCCCGAGCGTCACTATGGGAAGCAGAAAGTGTCCGTCTTCACGTCTCCGTTTGCAGCTCCTGCACGCGGCTACTCTCGCCGATCGGATGATCCAGCCGCAGCCGATGTCCAACACACCTGGCATCAACCAAAACATGACAAACACACCACACTGCTATACAGGACTAGACAGACATGTGACACTTTTAGTTTGAATTTTGAGCATTTTTTAGGCTGTTCTATGTGTGCTGAAGCTTTCCATTCATTCCTATGGGGGTCAAATTGACCCGTGAGAGAAGGATTTGTTACTTTTTAAAATTTCATCCACAAAACTCCTCAAATCCAGTCAAATTTGTGTATTTTTGGTATGGTTCAAGTGCGACAAAAGTGCTATGGTCTTGGACCACTCCAATGAACTTTTTTTTTTTTTTTTTTTATCCATGAGATTCGGGTCAAAATTACCTGAGGTAAGGATGAGGGTGTCACATAGTTTTCAGACCAATGTTTTTGTGCATATTCCTATTTCCCAAAAACCTAATTTCCCAACCCATATTTGTAATAATGTGCAGGATTGCCAACACTGTCTCACGCTCTCACGCTGGCCAAGTCAATCTCACGCCAAATGACCAAACCTGCTTTTGATATGAAACAAAGTCTAAGCTTTTATATTTTTGTAAGTTTTAATGCGAAATTCTAACAATAAATAGCGTTTTGGCGCACTTAATGTGGCAATTAAAAGCCAGAGCCGTTGAAAAACAGAGTTGCATCATGCATTCATCTTGCGCCGGCGCGTGCGGTCACGTGGATCATGGCGCTCTCAATAGTTCCTATCAAACCGGTGCTAAACCGGTGCTTTCCACTACATTTGAATGGCTTAAGTGGATAGACAACAGCTTCACTATACAGACGTTTGCAGCAATTTTTGGTGAACAGCACAGCATAGTGTGCATTGATTATTACGTCAACCACATTTAAAGTATCATTTTATTATGGATAGTGATGGAGATGCAACATTGTTAACATTAATGTTATGGGGTTTTTTTTGTATTTAGCCCTCAGGTATTCCTTACTAATTGCTCATACTCATACTCATATACATTGACCATACACCTTAACTATTTTTCAAATAAATACATGTTTTATGTTTTAGTTCAATAATATTTATTGAAACACTGCTACTTGGGCGCAGAGATATCACGCAACACATGAAATGTATGTTGACGGAAGTTGTGGGATTTCATGTGTTGTGTGATATCTCTGCAGTAGCAGTGCTTCACCTGTGCTTCCCCATAATATAGTCCCAATATCTGCCTAGGAAATCGTAGAGTCTTAATCTGCATCGCTATTTGTACTCGTTGTGAATACGCAGGCCACAAGAAATAATTAGGTCGGGGGGTTTTTTTGGATCACTTTTACTCGGGACATGCTAGCTGGCAACATAGGATTCCATTCATTATGCTAAGCTAAGCTTAGCGCGACCCTGCGAACTAAATCAATGCATGCACTGAGACAAAAATGCATTTGCCCACATATCTAAATGTAGGAAAGAAGTTGAATAACCCTAACAACGGTGGAGTGTTCCTTTAATAATATGCATGTATCTAGTTGCTCAAAAAAGTATTGCAGATCATAACTGCTTACTTATTTTTAGATTTTGCATTTGAATACATATTTAGATATGATCAAACTCTAGATTTATTTTTATACTTCAGCGCTGCTGGGAAGATGAATCTGTATTTAAACTGGGTCATTAATGTAGTAGAAATGTGAAATTAAAAACTGAACGTGTCTGTTCGATAAAATTCACGGCACAAACGCAGCAGGATCGGATTACATTCATCACATGAGCGGAGGTAATCGCTAATAAATGACGATATTTGCGTCATCAGAGGAATTTTTCCAGAAATAAAATACATAATTCTCTCGTCTCAGGGTCATATGAGGGGGGAAAGTACGATAACTTGAATATACTCCCGGGTTTCTACTGATACAAAGCTTAATGCTAATCGCTGAAGTAACCCTTTAAATGTGAAATTTAAAAATGTTAATAACTTACATCCTAATATTTTTAATAATACTTATATAAGCACGCGAGGCGCATTCGCAGCCCTGAATGAGTGAAAATGGTTACTATGATTTCAGGGAAAATAAACGTTTTCTCCCAGCAGGTCTGTTTTCTCTCGCTCTCTTTTCTTTAAATATCTGCCTCGCTCTTCAAAAACAAGTAAATAAATATAAAAAGCCTGTCAGATGGCTCTTCAACTGAAACAGCGTGCTGTAGAAACAGATGAAGCGCGTCTCTCTGTCGTCTTTACACCTGTTTACACTGCACATGAACTCTAAATGCTTATGTTTATAAAAGCATATATCTTTCCTCCGAGGCCCGGAGAAGCCTGACACATCCATCACCAGCTTTGATTTTACTGATAAATGTCATATCATCATGGTTTATTCTTTAGATGAGTATCTGCCATGGTATATTCCATCACTATAGCATGGCACCCCTCTGTACTTTTTTAAAGTTGTCTGCCGTCTCTTTAAATGCGTTTGCGAGGGTATTTTACTGCGCTGTTCTTCTGCTGTCTGTTTAAATTCAGATTTGGATAATGGAGCTCAGACCGTTAACAACCATCCAGACAAATTGAGCTGCTCACCACTGATTTCTTATTCTCTGTGATGTGAGCGAGAGCCGGAGGTCTTTTCTGCAGCATAATCTCAGCCAAAGTACTGACAGCACAACCATGTGGGTTGTGTACAGTGAGTTATCGAAATCTGTTAATATTTCATTTAGGCAAAACTGGAGAGCTGCCGCTCGTGCGATTTATTCCTTGGAAGTTCTGCAGGATGCTTCTGTTAGAGCGGAAATTATTCCTGGGTACCAAGGCCCGCTCACACCAAGAATGATCAATGTCACTCTGTTTATTATAAGAACGCTGGAGTTGTGTCGTCTGATGTTTTAAATGCTCGAGCTCTTTAAAGCAGGATGGATTCTGATTGGAATTGTTTATTATTAATCATCTAGAATCAATGGTTTTGAATTTGATTTAGCCTTTATAACTCTCGTTGCCTGATTCCCAACCTAACCTCACTGTAAATTTGACCTTTATACAGCTGTTCAGTAAACATCAGGTTGAGGAACTTATATTTTAGACACATCATTGACATTGATTTGTTTATTTTTGCTCCACCAAAGAAAATATTCCAAACTAATTCAAAGCAGTATCAACAGACAAGCACTGTTTGTTCAGTGGCTCGCTCACAGAGACTCATTTCATTGCTGGATGAATCAGTGATTTGAACGATTCGGTTGAGTAAATGATTCAGTGACTCGCTCACAGAGACTCATTTCATTGCTGGATGAATCAGTGATTTGAACGATTCGGTTGAGTAAATGATTCAGTGACTCACTCACAAAGACTAATTTCGTTCCTGGATGAATCAGTGTTTTGAACGATTCGGTTGAGTAAATGATTCAGTGACTCGCTCACAGAGACTCATTTCATTGCTGGATGAATCAGTGTTTTGAACGATTCGGTTGAGTAAATGATTCAGTGACTCACTCACAGAGACTAATTTCGTTCCTGAATGAATCAGTGTTTTGAATTATTTGGTTGAGTAAATTACGTAGTGATACACTCATAAAGACTCATTAATTTCGTTCCCTAAATGAATCAGTGTATTGAACAAAACAGTTGAGTAAACGATTCAATGGCCCGCTCACAAAGACTCATTTGCATTCCTAAATTAACCTGTGTTTTGAACAAATCAGTTGTGTAAATGATCCAGCAGCTCGCTCACAAAGACTCACAAAGACTAATTTCATTCCTAAATGAATCAGTATTTTGAACAAAACAGTTGAGTAAATGATTCAGTGATTCGCACACAAAGACTCATTTCGTTCCTGGATGAATCAGTGTTTTGAATGATTTGGTTGAGTAAATGATTCAGTGGCTCGCTCACAAAGACTCATAAAGACTAATTTGTTCCTAAATGAATCAGTGTTTTGAATGAATCGGCTGAGTAAATGATTCAGTGGCTCGCTCACTAAGACTCATTTAGTTCCTGAAGGGATCAGTGTTTGAACTAATCGGTTGAGTAAATGATTCAGTGGCTCGCTCACAAAGACTCATTTAGTTCCTGAATGGATCAGTGTTTGAACTAATCGGTTGAGTAAATGATTCAGTGGCTTGCTCAGAAAGACTAATTTCGTCCTGAAGGGATCAGTGTTTGAACTAATCGGTTGAGTAAATGATTCAGTGATACGCTCACAAAGACAAATTTGTTCCTAAATGAATCAGTGTTTTGAATGAATCGGTTGAGTAAATGATTCAGTGACTCGCTCACAAAGACTCATTTCATTGCTGGATGAATCAGTGTTTTGAACGATTTGGTTGAGTAAATAATCCAGTGACTTACTCACAAGACTAATGCTCCTGGATGAATCAGGGTTTGAACGATTCGGTTGAGTAAATGATTCAGTGACTCGCTCACAGAGACTAATTTCTTTCCTGGATGAATCAGTGTTTTGAACATTTCGGTTGAGTAAATGATTCAGTGACTCACTCACAAAGACTCATTTCGTTCCTGAATGAATCAGTGTTTTGAATTATTTGGTTGAGTAAATGACTGAGTGATACACTCACAAAGACTCATTTATTTCGTTCCCTAAATGAATCAGTGTATTGAACAAAACAGTTGAGTAAACGATTCAATGGCCCGCTCACAAAGACTCATTTCATTCCTAAATTAACCTGTGTTTTGAACAAATCAGTTGTGTAAATGATCCAGCAGCTCGCTCACAAAGACTCACAAAGACTAATTTCATTCCTAAATGAATCAGTATTTTGAACAAAACAGTTGAGTAAATGATTCAGTGATTCGCACACAAAGACTCATTTCGTTCCTGGATGAATCAGTGTTTTGAATGATTTGGTTGAGTAAATGATTCAGTGGCTCGCTCACAAAGACTCATAAAGACTAATTTGTTCCTAAATGAATCAGTGTTTTGAATGAATCGGCTGAGTAAATGATTCAGTGGCTCGCTCACTAAGACTCATTTAGTTCCTGAAGGGATCAGTGTTTGAACTAATCGGTTGAGTAAATGATTCAGTGGCTCGCTCACTAAGACTCATTTAGTTCCTGAAGGGATCAGTGTTTGAACTAATCGGTTGAGTAAATGATTCAGTGGCTTGCTCAGAAAGACTAATTTCGTTCCTGAAGGGATCAGTGTTTGAACTAATCGGTTGAGTAAATGATTCAGTGATACGCTCACAAAGACAAATTTGTTCCTAAATGAATCAGTGTTTTGAATGAATCGGTTGAGTAAATGATTCAGTGACTCGCTCACAAAGACTCATTTCATTGCTGGATGAATCAGTGTTTTGAACGATTTGGTTGAGTAAATGATTCAGTGACTTACTCACAAAGACTAATTTCGTTCCTTGATGAATCAGTGTTTTGAACGATTCGGTTGAGTAAATGATTCAGTGACTCGCTCACAGAGACTAATTTCTTTCCTGGATGAATCAGTGTTTTGAACATTTCGGTTGAGTAAATGATTCAGTGACTCGCTCACAAAGACTCATTTCGTTCCTGAATGAATCAGTGTTTTGAATTATTTGGTTGAGTAAATGACTTAGTGATACACTCACAAAGACTCATTAATTTAGTTCCTAAATGAATCAGTGTATTGAACAAAACAGTTGAGTAAACGATTCAATGGCCCTCACAAAGACTAATGCTTCCTAAATTAACCTGTGTTTTGAACAAATCAGTTGTGTAAATGATCCAGCAGCTCGCTCACAAAGACTCACAAAGACTAATTTGTTCCTAAATGAATCAGTATTTTGAACAAAACAGTTGAGTAAATGATTCAGTGATTCGCTCACAAAGACTCATTTCGTTCCTGGATGAATCAGTGTTTTGAACGATTCGGTTGAGTAAAAGATTCAGTGGCTCGCTTACAAAGACTCATTTTGTTCCTAAATGAATCAGTGTTTTGAATGAATCGGCTGAGTAAATGATTCAGTGGCTCGCTCACAAAGACTCATTTAGTTCCTGAATGAATCAGTGTTTGAACTAATCGGTTGAGTAAATGATTCAGTGGCTTGCTCACAAAGACTCATTTAGTTCCTGAAGGGATCAGTGTTTGAACTAATCGGTTGAGTAAATGATTCAGTGGCTCACTCACAAAGACTCATTTAGTTCCTGAAGGGATCAGTGTTTGAACTAATCGGTTGAGTAAATGATTCAGTGGCTCGCTCACAAAGACTCATTTAGTTCCTGAAGGGATCAGTGTTTGAACTAATCGGTTGAGTAAATGATTCAGTGGCTTGCTCAGAAAGACTCATTTCGTTCCTGAAGGGATCAGTGTTTGAACTAATCGGTTGAGTAAATGATTCAGTGATACGCTCACAAAGACTAATTTGTTCCTAAATGAATCAGTGTTTTGAATGAATCGGCTGAGTAAATGATTCAGTGATACGCTCACAAAGACTAATTTGTTCCTAAATGAATCAGTGTTTTGAATGAATCGGCTGAGTAAATGATTCAGTGATACGCTCACAAAGACTAATTTGTTCCTAAATGAATCAGTGTTTTGAATGAATCGGCTGAGTAAATGATTCAGTGGCTTGCTCAGAAAGACTCATTTAGTTCCTGAAGGGATCAGTGTTTGAACTAATCGGTTGAGTAAATGATTCAGTGGCTTGCTCAGAAAGACTCATTTCGTTCCTGAAGGGATCAGTGTTTGAACTAATCGGTTGAGTAAATGATTCAGTGACTCGCTCACAAAGACTCATTTCGTTCCTGAAGGGATCAGTGTTTGAACTAATCGGTTGAGTAAATGATTCAGTGACTCGCTCACAAAGACTCATTTCGTTCCTGAAGGGATCAGTGTTTGAACTAATCGGTTGAGTAAATGATTCAGTGGCTCGCTCACTAAGACTCATTTCGCTCCTGAAGGGATCAGTGTTTGAACTAATCGGTTGAGTAAATGATTCAGTGGCTTGCTCACAAAGACTCATTTAGTTCCTGAAGGGATCAGTGTTTGAACTAATCGGTTGAGTAAATGATTCAGTGACTCGCTCACAAAGACTCATTTCGTTCCTGAAGGGATCAGTGTTTGAACTAATCGGTTGAGTAAATGATTCAGTGACTCGCTCAGAAAGACTCATTTCGTTCCTGAAGGGATCAGTGTTTTGGATCAATGACTAGTCATCACCTACTGGAGACAAATGGTTTCAGTGTGATCGCATATGAAGAATTTTCACTGAAAATGGCTCTATATGTAAACGTTCTGACAGTGTATTCAGTGTCTGTTTGATTCCACCTCTAAACAACAGCAACGAAAATGACAAGTTTAAAATCCTGGGTAAATGTAGTTATCGTATGTTGTTGTGTTTGTAGTTTTGAGCGTCTGTAGACGAATTGTGTGTCGACATGATTGCTTTGCTCTCGACTTTATTCTCTCCTTCCAAACAAACGGATATTTTCCGGGTTTGTTCAAGTTGTGCAGAATTTAAGCAGCATAATAAAGATATGGCTTTATAATGTAAATGTGCAGAAAAACTGCAGTTTTTGACAAAAATGACATGTTTTTACTCAATGAAATGACGGTCAATCAATAGCCGTTTTATGATACTGTAGACAAAATATTGAAATCAACAACAAATGGAAATAAATCTGTTTATCATGCAGACGGCGAGAGAAAAATAAATCCTCTCACTGAACTGTATTACAGAAAAGGCTTGTAAGCTTTTTTCACAGGCTTTATCAGCAGCCAGAAAAGAGCCTGTCCTAAATTAAATTAATACTTCAATAAAATTGCCCAGGGATGCCTCGACTGCAGAAAATTCTGCCTTTATGCCCTCTGAGAATGAAGCTATGACTTAAACCAGAAAATATTGAGGAAATAAGAATGTCAGACTGAAATAGCAAATGAATGTCCGCTAATTCACGAGGTCAGTCAGATCTGAGCGGACATCGGATAAAAAGATCTCAAGAGAAAATCAGGTTTTTCATTTATGTTCATCATAAATAATACTTAATACTCAACATATCTTAAAAGACATGAGAATAATCATCATATATTTAGAGTTTTTTGCTGTTTGGTTCTACTTAGTAGTCTGCCAATCAGTGAATGCAGCATCATTAATATTCATGAGCCAGGCTTATCATTTGCATAACATACATCTTTTTAGATTTGGTTACACTTTATTTCGATAGTCCACTTTACACATTATACTAACTAAATTGTTCGATTTATTTTTTCAATGAAATGACTACTATATTTTAGTTGATTATTGATTTAATATTTTGTATATTTAGGGGATCTTATGGTATTAAATTATCTTTATGCAGTAGTTATAATCCATTTATTCAGCTGAAAATGATCATGATCAATGTCATAAATCTCGAAGGCTTTGGGTCACAGACTGAAGTTTGCTCTCTTTTTAAAGACGGTACTTGGCGGATTATTGCTGAAGTTATAAAATGCACACAAATACAATTTTAATTTTACATGAAATATATATTTCTCAAAACACATTTTATGCTAAAACTGTGAGAGAATCAAAGCCATAATCTAAACAAGCTGTGTTCCAAATTTGAGGATGATATCTCGATAAATGAGCTTTCAGTAAGAATGTGTGTGTGCGCAGTGCCAAACGCTTCCACTACATGTAATTCGTCTCTCATTCATTTCCAATGCACAAACAATACAAGAGTGACTATTTTTTCAGGACCATTTAACCTTTGAGTCGCTCACAAAGACTCGTTTTGTTCCTAAATGAATCAGTGTTTTGAACAAACCAGTTGAGTAAATGATTCAGTGGTTCGCTCACAAAGACTAATTTCATTACTAAATTAATCCGTATTTTGAACAAACCAGTTGAGTAAATGATTCAGTGGTTCGCTCACAAAGACTCATTTTGTTCCTAAATGAATCAGTGTTTTTGAACAAACCAGTTGAGTAAATGATTCAGTGGTTCGCTCACAAAGACTAATTTCATTCCTAAATGAATCAGTGTTTTGAACAAATTGGTTGAGTAAATGATTCAGTGGTTCGCTCACAAAGACTCATTTTGTTCCTAAATGAATCAGTGTTTTGAACGAATCAGTTGAGTAAATGATTCAGTGGCTCACTCACAAAGACTCATTTCATTACTAAATGAATCAGTATTTTGAACAAAACAATTGAGTAAATGATTCAGTGGTTCGGTCACAAAGATTCATTTAATTCCTAAATGAATCAGTGTTTTGAACAAATTGGTTGAGTAAATGATTCAGTGGTTCACTCACAAAGACTAATTTCATTCCTAAATGAATCAGTGAGTAAATGATCAGAAAGACTAATTTCATTCCTAAATGAATCAGTGTTTTGAACAAATTGGTTGAGTAAATGATTCAGTGGCTCACTCACAAAAACTTTTAAAATTTTTGTGTGTGTGTGTGTGTGTGTGTGCGTGTGTGTGTGTGTGTGTGTGTGTGTGTGTGTGTGTGTGTTCGTGTGTGTGTGTGCGTGTGTTCACACAGCAAGGGTTAAGCAGACAGTCTCTGACAATCAGACAATCACTGCTAGTTTCTTATAGTTAGAAATGCAGTTGCACAGTTACTTATAGTTAGTTGGATGTATAAAGAGGATGAAGAGGACTATTGAAATATCTTACAAGGTTGTCTAACAAGGTAGAAATATTCTCTTTGGTCCATTTTATTATTAGAAGCGAACAACCACCATTCATTGTGTAATGAATGGTAATTGACCTGTAAGCGGTGCAGTGCCTCTGGGATGAGATGAAGAAGCGTTTCTGATGACCCATTTCACTCTTTGAATATCAGCTGCATGAAAGCTGATGACATTTATACTCAATAAACCCATTTGAGTCCGTTGGAGTGTCAGATGGTGTAGGAGGAGACTGTTTATCAATATCAGCAAGCGCTGAATAGATTTAGGGTGACCAAACCTCATTCAGCAGACTCTAGTGTGGGCGTTCTAGAGGAAGTGCATTGAATGAGGAAGTCTCTCACTTTAATCCAGGCACAATGGACGGATTTGTCCGACCCCCTCACAGGTAGGAGGGCGGCATTTGAAATCCTCTATTCTTCGAGTCTGTATAGTGTACCGTTGAGCACTGTAGCTCTGAAATGACTTTACCCATGATCCTTTTCACCCCTGGACACCAGTGAAGTGAATTCAGCTGTTCAGTGCTCAGCTTCTGCTTCACTTGTTCAGATTTTCCATTTACCGTACATTAGAAATCCTTTCCTTCATGTCGGTCCAGACCCGTATGACTCTATCCTGTGGAAGAAAGTGCTAAAGTGCTGTTTTCTGCAGAGTGAAAGCGTATAGTGACCTATGGCTGTCAATCAGGACGGTTTTCAAACTGAGTGTCTGGAGGAAAGACTTATTATGCCATTTGAATTATTAAAAAAAGTTTAATATTTCTTTTGGCTCTAGTACAATGATGATAAATTATTTAATTTTTAATGTCACACTCACTATATTTCTCACAATGAGATTTAATCTATATAAGCATTTGCGGTTGGTAAGATTAGTCTCTTATTCTCACCAAGCCTGCATTTATTCAATCAAAAATACAGTAAAAATTGCGAAATATTTTTAGAATTTAATATGACTGATTTCTATTGGGTTAAATTGTAAAATGTCATTTATATCCTGTGCTCAAAGCTGAGTTTCAGCATCATTACTCCAGTCTTCAGTGTATTTTTTCAATGAAATGACTACTATATTTTAGTTTTATAATGTTTTTCTGGTGTTTGGTCTCTTTTTAAAGACGACACATGGAGGATTATTTCTGAAGTGAATAAAAGTTAACTGTCACTGTGTTGAGTGAATAAAGAGACCTGCATCAACACATATATTTTCCAAAACATTTTACTCTAAAATTGAGAGACTCAACACCATAAATCTAACCCATCCAAATTTAAGGGTTGATATCTTCAATAAGTAAATGATTCAGTGACTCCCTCACAAGACTCATTTGGTTCCTGAATGAATCAATAAGTAAATGATTCAGTGACTCGCTCACAAGACTAATTTAGTTTCCTGAATGAATCAATAAGTAAATGATTCAGTGACTCGCTCACAAGACTCATTTAGTTCCTGAATGAATCAATAAGTAAATGATTCAGTGACTCGCTCACAAGACTCATTTAGTTCCTGAATTAATCAATAAGTAAATGATTCAGAGACTCGCCCACAAGACTGATTTAGTTCCTGAATTAATCAATAAGTAAATGATTCAGTGACTCGCTCACAAGACTCATTTAGTTCCTGAATGAATCAATAAGTAAATGATTCAGTGACTCGCTCACAAGACTCATTTAGTTCCTGAATGAATCAGTGTTTTGAACAAATCGGTTGGGTAAATGATTTTGACTCCCTCACAAAGACTCATTTCGTTCCTGAATGAATCAGTGAGTAAATGATTCAGTGGCTCGGTCACAAGACTCATTTAGTTCCTGAATGAATCATGTGTTTTGAACGAATCGGTTGAGTAAATGATTTTGGCTCTCTCAAAGACGTATTTAGTTCCTGAATGAATCAGTGTTGAGAACAAATCGTTTGAATAAATGATTCTGGCTCTCTCACAAAGACTCATTTAATTCCTGAATGAATCAGTGTTTTGAACAAATCAGTTGAGTAAATGATTCAGTGGCTCACTCACAAAGACTCATTTAATTCCTGAACGAATCAGTTGAGTAAATGATTCAGTGGCTCACTCACAAAGACTCATTTAATTCCTGAACGAATCAGTGTTTTGAACGAATCAGTTGAGTAAATGATTCAGTGGCTCTCTCACAATGACTCATTTCGTTCAAAAGAACAGCGTTTATTTGAAATAGAACATTATAAAAGCCTTGACTGTCACTTTAATGCAAGTCTTCCATCCATGTTATAATGTGTAGAAGAAAAATGTGTGTTACCTCAAGTAGAAGAAACAAAATTATATTTTAAACAGCACGAGGGTGAGTAAAATCCAATCCTTTAACTGGCACACATCTTTTGTCTTTCGTTTAGGTCAAGCCAAACCTGAAGCTCAGACTCATTCTTTAGCATTCAGCTAATAGCACACACACACACAGGCTGTCATCACAGTAATCTCTGTAAGGAATTCATGCTAACGAAGTGTCCATCCATCCATGTAAATTCCATCATCCCGTCTTAAGCGCGTGTCTCATCTCCATGTAGCCGGCCGCTAAATGGCAATCGCATCAATGGCCTGTCAGGGCCGGAGACAGCGGCGTCTCCGATGGGAGTGAGGCCGCATTAATTATGATGCACGCAGGACTCGGAGAGACAGTTAATCTTTGTCGTTTTTGCTCCAGGAGACGTTTGGATATGCCACCCAGTTTAGAGCCAGGTCAAAGCCCTTGACCCTGAAACACACGCGCGCATAAAGCCGGCGATCTGAAAACCCTCCGGGACCAACTCTGACGTGCCCTCACGGACGGTTTGCCCCGCTGAACCCGGGATCGTACGTGCCAACATGCACAATTCGGCCAAATAACTGTGGGAAGTTGTCGCCGCAGACACAGATCGCATTTCCAGATAGTGTTAATGTTACACTAATGTTTAACACTCGAGATCGTCCTGTGTTTACGGAGGAAGCCGTCAGTGTTGCTTGAGCTGAACGGCTGCCAAAGCCTGCTTGGACTTGTCTTAAATTCAGACGCGGTGTCTTAACACCACTGTTAATAATACAATTAGTGAAAGCAGAGAAACTAAGGGCTGTACTGAAGATTATGTATGCACGTCATGCATATTTATGAATGTGTCTGATTTCTAGAGGCCTGAATATGTCTAAGAGCGAGATCAAAAGTTGGGCCGTTCCTGCTGGAACACATCAGAGATGTAACCGCAGATTCATTTGTGCAAACATGAGGTTTGAAACATCATATCCTGCAATGGGTTCTCAGCAGCCTGGGGATTTTTCCCATTCATTTTCCCCACTGGGATTTTAAAACAGTTCTTCGATAAAGAGTTCAAAGCCATGAACTAAACCATTCAGCTGGAATTTCACTTTACACAGATTGTTTGTAACAAAACAAAAAATGGTGCAAAAGACAAAGTTACAAAACTGTGGGCATAATGTCAAAGACAAAGAACCATGATGCATTGCAAGCATGTAGTCAAATAATATACATATATACTCTTTACTATTACTTTTTATCAATTTAACACATCTTTGCTGAATAAAAGTATAATTTTTTTTTGAAAAAATACTGACCCCAAACTCGTGTATATTGTTACAAAAGATTTATATTTTAAATAAATGCTGCTCTTTTTTTTTTTTTACTTTTCATTCATTATTAATCCTGAAAAAAGTATCACATGTTATAAAAAAATATGAAGCAGCACAACTGTTTCCAATATTAATAATAAATCCTCATCTGAGAATGATTAGTGAAGGATCATGTGACACTAAAATTACTGGAGTAAAGATGATAAATTCTACATTTTAAAGAAAATTATTAATTTAAATTGTAATAATATTTCACATTATTAAAATGTTTTCTGTATTTTTGATCAAATAAATGCAGGCTTAATGAGCATAAGATACTTCTTTCAAAACATTAACAATAGTATATTTTCTAACTTTTACCATCGCTGTTGATTTATAGACATTAATTTGTAAGTATGCATTAAATTGGAAGTTGCAAAAATGCAACAAAATTGCATTAATATTTTTTACAAATGCTACAGTCATGAATTATAAATATGAATATAAATTGTAAGTTAAATACAAAATTGACAAATGCATTTGTTTGTATTTGATAATTTCCAAATGCAAATCTTTACAAATACTATAAACCAAGTTTATAGTCTAAAATTTAAGTTTAAATGTTAAAAATGTATTTAATTTTTTTTTTTTTTGCATTACATTTTTAATAAATTGCATTTTAAAATTGTTATAAATTTGTAAAGTTGCTTAAGATAGTACATAGACTGATTAAATCACATAATTTGCCATGCTTCATGGGACTTCTGAACTTGTCTCACTGGTACCCCTTCAGAATTATGGGTAATGTAGTTCTTCACCAGGAATTTGGCTATTATATATATTTTTTAAATATAGTCATACTCATAATCAGATTGATTTTTGTCTTCTACAGGAGCGCATGTAATCACAGAGCTCATATGGGTCTGTATGGAATTGTTTGTACATTAATTTAAAAAAAAATCAATTTCTGTGAATGGAAATTTTACTTATTCACTAATGTTGCACTGAGAATGCAACATTAAACTAAAACATTAGAACATGGCACTATCAATGCCAAGGTCATGGGTTTGATTCCCAAGATATGCATTTAACTTCATGCAATTTTAAGTCACTTTGCATCATGCATAAACGCAAATATGCACCAGTAAAGTCTGTTTCTAGACCTGAATTCACCCACCCCAGACCAACAGCATCCTGCAGCGCTCCTGTGTCACGGCCAGCTGCCACTGCTCAGGGACACACTCACAGCCCACACGTCACACTGCCGGCTGGGGCAAGAGCACAGCGAGGTTGTTCAATCCCAAGAGATCTCTGAGCATCTCTATTCTCTGTCTGAAATCAGCGAGATTGATTCATTGCGCGACCGGCTGAAATGGAGCTTGCGGTTAACACGTCGTGACAGATTCAGGCTAGCCTCAGTGTGCGGCCGTGTCTGGGAGGGTGAAATCTGTGCCCTTCAGTGCACACTTTACTAGTGTACCCTTGAGTGTGTACCCTACGATCTCATGTGACACACTGAGCTAAACAGAAAGCTTACGTGGCATAACTGCGGCGGCTGAATTAGCATGAGGACAGATAGAAAAGCAGCGTGCATTTGTTTGCATTCAGTCGCTGTGAGGCAGAAATGTTCACTTATGCAATGGAGAAAAAGTAATGACATGATTGAGGAAATTGTTCATATTTATTTCTGATTCTGAGGTAAATATGACCGGCGTTTTACATGCGTTTGAAGGATATTCATCCATCCATGTTCTGTGTTGATGCAGGTCTCTTTATTCACTCAACACAGTGACAGTTGCTTCTACATGATGATTTATGGGCGGTAAGGTGTCGGTGTGAGCGCTCGACTGAGGAAACGGCACGCTAAACTAACACAGCTGTGTGTGAAGGGTTTGCAACAAGAGAAAGACAGAAAAACGCCTCATGCAACATACATTTTTTATTTAATAAAGTTAAATCTGCAGCGTGTGATTTCTGCATTTATTGCTGCTGCTAACAGATACACAGACTTGCTGATAGATAGATAGATAGATAGATAGATAGATAGATAGATAGATAGATAGATAGATAGATAGATAGATAGATAGATAGATAGATAGATAGATAGATAGATAGATAGATAGATAGATAGATAGATAGATAGATAGATAGATAGATAGATAGATAGATAGATAGATAGATAGATGGTATGTCATAAATATACATATATTAATCCTGTATCAGATCTAGGCAGGTGGAGCTGGGGAGGTGGAGGGGCTCGGAGAGTTCAACACTGAACCAGACCATTTAAAGTTCCCCTGTAGTCAATAATTTTGTCCCTTAAAACTAATGTTTTTGATAATGTATTCATGCCTTAAAATAGCTTGAATGTAACTCTACACCCTTGCTTCATTAAGTATGCACGTATACATGAATATGCAAATTAGCCTCACCTCCACTCACTCATACAGGCTCATCTACAAGTAGATGTATCAGAATCGTAACGCGTTTTATGTATCGCTCTCTACAACATTGGACACAACGGTGATTCATATGATTAGCCTTTGGCTACGTTATCAAACAGCTAATAATGTGTTGCTAATGTTACACAAACCATGTTCCCATTCGCCATCTTAGTCTGCTATCTAAAAAGCTTAACATCGTAATATTCATCATATACATTTCACCCACTATATTGTTAATTATACACAATTTTTCATATCTACAGAAAAATATAGTGGGATAACCTGGCTTCTCTTGAGACTCCCCTAGTTAATGATATGCTAAAGCCAGCCCACACGTTGACGTGATTGGTTATGTGGTTGATCTGAAGGTATGTCAGAAGCACCGCCGATTTCAAACCGCGTTTTTGAGTCTTTTTTCCACTGCAGTTTTAAGGAGAAAATCCTCAGCAATGGCGTTGACTTATCATTTTGCACATGTTTTGTCTTAAACCATATTAAAAACACCACATATACACATAAACAACATTATAAATTTAAATGTTAAGCAGTCAATCAGCTCGTGCGGTAATGATGTGATTGCTTGCAGATTGCATGTAAATGACCGATCAGCCTGCGCCCTATAGAGTTTCATGACTGAACTAGATACATAATATTGTTAAATATTATTATGGATTACTAAACTTTTCTATTTGTTTGCAATTCTATGTATTTGATGTTTCTAATGACACGTAAATTACACAAGTCAAGTCATATAGTGCTTCTGATGATGTAACGAGTACATCAGGTGTTATTGGAAGTGTTCCCGGTTCCGGCTGACCTAGTTAATGCAGCCTAACAATCGTTTAACTGATTTGAATAATAGAAATTCGATAATGTTCTGTTTGTATGCCAGATTAAAGAGATGTGTTTGTAGTCTAGATTTATACTGACAGAGTGTGTCTGCTTCCTGAACAATGCTAGGAAGACTGTTCCAGAGTTTAGGTGCAAAATAGGAAAAGGATCGACCGCCTGCAGTTGATTTTGATATTCTAGGTATTATCAGCTGGTCAGAGTTTAGAGACCGCAGTAGACGTGATGGAGTATAATGTGTTAAGAGCTTGGAGTATAATGCGGGGAGCTAAACCATTTAGTGCTTTGTAAATAATAAGAAAGATTTTAAAATGTATGTGATTGTTTAATAGGGAGTCAGTGCAGTGTTGACAGAACCGGGCTAATGTGTTCATACTTTCTGGTTCTAGTAAGAACTCGACCAGCTGGAGTTTGTTTATTAAGCGAGCTGGGCAACCACCCAGTAGAGCATTACAATAATCTAGCCTTGAGCTCATTAATGCTTCTGCATTTTGCTTTAAGAGCATATGTTGTAATTTAGATATATTTTTAAGATGGAAGAATACGGTTTTACAGATGCTTCCACTAATTTTGTAAATTATTGTTTCATCAGGGTGTGAAGAAATATAGAGCTGAGTATCATCAGCATAACAGTGAAACTGTTGCAGCATTTAATGACTGTTTTGAAAGAGGATTTTTAAAAATGTTTTTAGCTAAATTTCACAATGCCTCTTCTGTATAACTGGATAAAGATCCAATCATCATATTGCACAAAATGCGAATCTGCACTTACTTATGAAATAAAAAATGTGAAAAGTGTGCTTTCTTTAAGGACTCTGTGAAATTGACAGCATGATCACCAGGATGTAAGGAAGAGACATAAAATGTGATTTATAACTTAGGAAGTTTATCCTAAGTTATAAATCACATTGTTTGTCAGCAACAGCATCCCAATATACGAGAGACTCCAGCGTCCAAATTGCTTTTACATGCTAATGTTATTAACTTTGAATCACATTTGCTCAAACATGCATGCAGTTTAATGACTCTGGAGCCGTTTAGGCATGAATTTAGAGCGTTACAGAAACACACATTTACATGATTTCACATTACGGTTCTAAAAGGCACCAGATGACTGATGCTGACGAACACTGGGCATCTAATGCATGCGGCCTCAGATTGAGATTTGGACAAGCCGCGCTGTTTCAACTAAAAGTACAGCGATGCTAAACGTCTCTGCCGGGGTCATTCACGTGTTTGACACGGCGTGACGCCAGTGAATTAGCATATCAGCCTGGTGATTATGATGTTCAAATTTGAAGAGTTGATTAGCTGAGCCGTCGCTGTGTGTGCCGCCCCATGTATAATTGAGTTAAATGGCCCTTCAATCATGCTTGTTTAAAAGTGTTAGCATCTGTATTCCAATATTGGGTAATATTTCACAATAAGGTCTCATTCTGCATCAACTAATATGAACTAACATTATATTTTTAACCTTTGTTATAGGGATATACTCGGATCAGGCATAACATTATGACAGGTGAAGTGAATAACACTGATGATCTCTTCATCACGGCTCCTGTTAGTGGGTGGGATATATTAGGCAGCAAGTGAACATTTTGTCCACAAAGTTGATGTGTTGGAAGCAAGAAAAATGGTCAAGCGTAAGGATTTGAGCGAGTTTGACAAGGGCCAAATTGTGATGGCTAGACGACTGGGTCAGAGTGAATCGGCCACAGGGTCATGGGCGGCCCAGGCTCATTGATGCACGTGTGGAGCGAAGGCTGGCCCGTGTGGTCCGATCAAACAGACGAGCTACTGGAGCTCAAACTGCTCAAGAAGTTAATGCTGGTTCTGATAGAAAGGTGCCAGAATACACAGAGCATCGCAGTTTGTTGCGTATGGGGGCGGCATAGCCGCTGACCAGTCAGAGTGCCCATGCTGACCCCTGACCCCGCCGAAAGCACCAACAGTGGCACGTGAGCATCAGAACTGGTACCTAAGCATTGTTGCAGACCATCTACAGCCTTTCATAGAAACGGTATTCCCTGGTGGCTGTGGCTCTTCCAGCAGGATAATGCTCCTGACACAAAGCAAAAATGCTTCAGGAATGGTTTGAGGAGCACAACGAGCTTCTTCTGCTCATGCGTATGTGGGATAACGCAGCGCTGCTACATATTACACACATTTGTTTGTGTTGAAAGTTATATTATAATATTACTCTGCGTTCGCTCGGTGGCGATTATGAGACACTTGTTCACACTGCAGTGAGCGAGATTCAATTAGCATGTCATATAAATAAATGCTGGATGGCTTGTTTGCTAAATAGCATGCAATTAATTTTAAAACATATTGTATGATGGAGAAAATGCTGTGTTACTGCACAATAATTCGTTTTTTGTCAATGAATGTCTCCAAACAACCGTAACGAACCATTCTCTCCGCGTGTATGTGTACGCCAAAACTAACCATTATGTGTGTGTGTGTTTCCACAATGTAAATGGATTTATAAACATACTAAATGATGTTTTTTATGAAAATGTAAAAATGCTTCTTGTGATGGGTAGGTTTAGGGGCAGGGTGTGTGTGTGTGTGTGTGATGGGTAGGTTTAGGGGTAGGGGCAGTGTGTGTGTGTGTGTGTGTGTGTGTGTGTGTGTGTGTGTGTGTGTGTGTGTGTGTGTGTGTGTGTGTGTGTGTGTGTGTGTGTGTGTGTGTGTGTGTAGGGGCAGTGTGTGTGTGTGTGTGTGTGTGTGTGTGTGATGGGTAGGTTTAGGGGCAGTGTGTGTGTGTGTGTGTGTGTGTGTGTGTGTGTGTGTGATGGGTAGGTTTAGGGGCAGGGTGTGTGTGTGTGTGATGGGTAGGTTTAGGGGCAGGGTGTGTGTGTGTGTGTGTGTGTGTGTGTGTGTGTGTGTGTGTGTGTGATGGGTAGGTTTAGGGGCAGGGTGTGTGTGTGTGTGTGTGTGTGTGTGTGTGATGGGTAGGTTTAGGTAGGGGCAGTGTAGGGATAGAATGAAACGGCGTTGATAAACACGCTAAAAAGCGATTATGCGTCTTGATAGCACGCCAAAATGGCATACGAATTGGTGTGTCATACATACGCCATTTCATGAGATCATTCTGCCAAACAGTTGTTTCCTTAATAATAATATATTAAATCGTGTAGCAAAATTCATCGAATAAGGAGGAAGGAGGCGGGAACCGGTGAACGTTTAAAAAGACCTGAAAGTAACCCACGGACGGACAGCTGCCTCGCACACATAATAATAAAACATAAACTCCAGGCCTGACCCTCTCTCGTCCTTCACTGGTGTCACTCGTCCTTATATTCCTCCGAGCTCCCTCATGAGAGGACTCGAGACCGGTGTGCCTCGCAGGATACGCTCATTCCCAATCACGCACCGGTCTCGCTCGCTCCTCCCACGTCTCTCGCTTGTCCACCTCGCCACAAAACGTCTTTGGGGTTTCTATGGTTTCTAAACGGGGAATCGAGGGTAGCGTGGGTATGATATCATTGATAGGCGACGCATGGACACAGTCTGTCTCCTGGTTAAAATCGCTTATTTCTCTGGATTTAAACACTGTTGGAAAACCTGGGATAATGTAAGTACACAAGTCAACAAAATATATGACATATTGTGGTTTTTGGATATTTTAATCTTAAAATCGTACATGTTGTGCCGTTAAACAGATGTGTAGCATTAAATGATAAATCATCTAGATGTTAAATAATGCATAATGTTAGTAAATGTATGTTAAAAATGCTAGCAATGTAATGCTAGATAAACATGCTTAAATAAAATGTTAAATAATGTTAGTTAAATTGCTAGCAGCATGGTAACAATGTGTTAAATAATAATAGTGATAACATTAATAATGTGTAGACAGAATACAATAAATACTTAGTAATGTGATAAATCATGCTATAAGATGTGTTCTTTCTTGCTGTTTGCATTGCTTCCAAGTTCTCATTACCTGCTGTACAAAAAAAAAATCAACGTGCTAAATCATGCTAGCAAAACATGCTAATAATGCTATCAACATGCTAATCATGCTAGATGTTAAATCATGCTAGCAACATGTTAACAATATGTTCAATAATGCTAACAACATTTTGAATCATGTTAACTAATTCTAGTACAATGCTAAATCATGTTAGCCAGATGTTAAATAACGCTAACAAAAGGATAAATCATGCTATAAGATGTTAAATCATGTTAGCAAATGTGTTAAATAATCTTAGCAAAGTTAAATCGTGCTAGCAGCATGCTAACAATGTGTTAAATAATACTAGTGACAGGTTAAATAATGCTAGACAGATGTTAAATAATGCTAGCAATGTGATAAATCATGCTATAAGATGTTAAATCATGTTAGCAATGTTAAATCATTCTAGCAGCATGCTAACAATGTGTTAAATAATACTAGTGACAGGTTAAATAATGCTAGACAGATGTTAAATAATGCTAGCAATGTGATAAATCATGCTATAAGATGTTAAATCATGTTAGCAATGTTAAATCATTCTAGCAGCATGCTAACAATGTGTTAAATAATACTAGTGACAGGTTAAATAATGCTAGACAGATGTTAAATAATGCTATAAGATGTTAGCAATGTGTTAAATCATGCTAGTAATGTTAAATTATGCTAGCAACATGGTAACAATGTGTTAAATAATATAAATGATGCGTTAAATAATGCTAGCCAGATGTTTAATAATGCGAGCAACCATGTTAAATCAACATTATAACTACATGTTAAATAATGCTAGCAGTGTGGTAATCATGCTAGCAAACTTGTTAACAAAGTGCTAAATCATGTTAGAAACATGAACAAAACACCCTGTCAGTCTGTCTGTCCATCCATCCAGCAAACATAATGCTAGCAAAATATGCAAAATAATGCTAACAATATATTAAATCCTGCTAGCAAATGTTAAATCATGCTAACAGCATCTTAAACCGTGCTAGCAATGTGTTAAATCGTGCTAGCAACATGTTGAATCATGTTAGCAATGCTAACTAATACTAGCAACATGTTAAATCATGCTACCCGGATGTTAAATCATGCGAGCAACCATGTTAAATCAAAATTTTACCAACATGTTAAATGATGCTAGCAAAATGTTAGCAATGTGCTAATTAATGGTAGAAACAGGCTTGAAACATATCATGCTAGAAAAACATAAAAAAAACATTAAATAATTATAAAAAGATGTTAAATCATGTTAACACCATCTTAAATCCTGCTAGCAATGTGTTAAACCATGAAAAATCATGCTAGCAAAATGCTAGCAATGTGTTAAATCTTCTGTTAACGTGTTAAACCTTTATAGCAATGTGTTAAATCATGTTTGCAATGTGTAAATGTGCCAATGTTGACAAAATGCTAAATCATGCTAGCAATGCTAAATCATACTCAAATCATGTTAGTAAAATATGCTAGCAACATGTAAAATCATGCTAGCAATGCTAAATCATGCTCGAATCATGTTAGTAAAATGATAGCAACATGTAAAATCATGCTAGCAATGTGCTAAATCATGATCGAATCATGCTAGTAAAATGCTAGCAACATGTAAAATCATGCTAGCAATGTGATAAATCATGCTCGAATCATGTTAGTAAAATGATAGCAACATGTAAAATCATGCTAGCAATGTGATAAATCATGATCGAATCATATTAGTAATTTGTTAGCAACATGTAAAATCATGCTAGCAATGCTAAATCATGCTCGAATCATGCTAGTAAAATGCTAGCAACATGTAAAATCATGCTAGCAATGTGCTAAATCATGATCGAATCATGTTAGTAATTTGTTAGCAACATGCTAAATCATGCAAGCAATGTTAAATCATGCTCAAATCATGTTAGTAATATGCTAGCAACATGTAAAATCATGTTAGCAATGATACATCATGATCGTATCATGCTAGTAAAATGCTAGCAACATGTAAAATCATGCTAACAATGCTAAATCATGTTAGTAATATGCTAGCAACATGTTAAATTATGCTAGCAATGCTAAATCATGCTCACATCATGTTAGTAATATGCTAGCAACATGTTAAATTATGCTAGCAATGTTAAATCATGCTCAAATCATGTTAGTAATATGCTAGCAACATGTAAAATTATGTTAGCAATGTGATAAATCATGCTCGAATCATGCTAGTAAAATGCTAGCAACATGTAAAATCATGCTAGCAATGTGATAAATCATGCTCAAATCATGTTAGTAATTTGCTAGCAACATGTAAAATCATGCTAGCAATGTGCTAAATCATGCTCGAATCATGTTAGTAATTTTAGCATATATGTATATAATCATGCTAGCAATGTGCTAAATCATGCTCGAATCATGTTAGTAAAATATGCTAGCAACATGTAAAATCATGCTAGCAATGCTAAATCATGCTCGAATCATGTTAGTAATATGCTAGAAACATGTAAAATCAAGCTAGCAATGTGATAAATAATGTTAGCAAAATGTCTATTTATCAATCAATCAATCTATCTGATAGACTGCCTTCAAAACATTCAAACTATAAAACTACTTCAAACTGAAAAACTTTCTGGTCCGTCTTTCTCAAGTCATCTTCAGAGTTTTTCCTTGACTAACTTTTCATTATATATATATATATATATATATATATATATATATATATATATATATATATATATATATATATATATATATATTGTCTCAACTGCATTACCAACTCTTTCCCAGGAAGGACTGTTCACTGTTGTGAAGTTCTCTGTTCTCTCACTCCAGACAAGGAGAAAGTTTCCCCCTCCTCTGAGACAGGAATAATTTCTGCTTGCTTCAGCAGTTGCTGTGCTGGATCGTTAGCGAGTGTGTAAAGTGTCATAAATGAGTCTCATTTAATCTGCTGACCCGTAATGACCCGTCATCCCTCAGAAAGGGTCTTCATCTGTTTCTCGTCCCGTCTATAAAAGCTTTTGTCGAGACCTCTCACCTCCTGCTTGGAATAGAGCTGTGGACCCTCGTCTAGCGTTACGTCATGTACAGTCTGTTAAAAGGCTTCCTTCTCATGTTTTGGCAGAAAAAGGGGTCGGCCTCAGTGTTAATTTTGACAGCAAATTTTGATTTAGTTTTAGTCATAGTCTTTTGACGAAAATGCCATTTAGTTTTAGTCATATTTTAGTCACCTGAATTGTTTTTAGTTTTAGTCTAGTTTTAGTCGACTGAAATCTAATGAGTTGAGTTAAATTGTAATGCATTAAATGAGCATTTAAGCATTACATAACCGACTGTTACTTGAACTGACATTGTGACATCATTGTGTTTGACAAAAATACACGAAAGAGAGCTCAATTAACTTCTTTTTTTTTTTAAACATCTATATAGTTTTTATAACTTTGTATTTCTGTTTTAGTTAGTATATCAGGTTAAGCTAAAGCTTCAAGTTTGTTTATTTATTTAAGTAATGGAGATTTTTAATGGTTTTATGAAACTATTATAACCCTGATACTTTATTGAATATGTGTCAAATACTGGTCTTTCCTCCTGAATATGAATTAAATGGGAATGGAATTAAATATAGTTTATTATGTAACCAAAAACGAATATATAATGCGTGACTCTTAATTATAAACAAGCTCTGAATACACCGGGACTCTTATTTTGAAACACCTCACTATTGCAGTTGCAGCTGCTCTTTCAAGTTCAGATGAGGGAGATAAAATATGCATTGTTACAACCGTCTAAAGCATATTACTATATACACTTCGTAAAGTAAACATTGTCCTTGTTCATCAGCATTATTGATGATATAAATGTGTGCTATTGTAACGATTGTTGTTTGAGGCCTTTACACGTCCCACACAACCGTCACAAACTTAATGGACACGTATGAAACTGGTTGTCTTTCTTTTTATTCTCCGCAGCAAAGTTCTGAGAAATACATTAATATGTATTACTATGGGTGAAAACACTGCAGACATAAACCACCACAGCAGTATCAGCCATTTTCTGCTGAACTCTATACAACTTATCACAATTCCATGTTAACAAAACAACATAAACATGAATAATCACATACCTGAGAAATACATTAATATGTATTACTATGGGTGAAAACACTGCAGGCATAAACCACTGAAATAAGAAAAACATAAAATGAACAAACTCTCCCTTTAAGAGTAACTGTGAGCTTTATGAGACACGAAGTTCAGTGATAATTACTCAAAGTTTCTATCGGACATATTAACCCATCCAACTCATTGTACATTTGTTGATATAGTCACTACAAATGTTTACATTTGAAACAAAATCATATTTTATACTCTATCACCACATTTTTAGACACAATACACAGGGGAGAAAAGAAACACGCTTACCCACAGCAGTATCAGCCATTTTCTGCTGAACTACGGTAAGCGTGCAAGGACAAATTAACGAACCACTAGGGGGCACTAAAGCACCATTTGATTTATTTTAACCTCTAATTTCATGTAATTAAACACTTAGAATTCATTTTCTTTTTAACTCTGTTACACTATCATTGATTGAGCCGCTCTGAAGCGCTGTATTGGAGATGCGTTATGCCTGATTCAGACTACACGATATTAGCCCGAATTTGGCACGATCCGTTCGACGCAAGGTGTCGTAGGGATTAAATGAAACGACAATGGGCGTCGGGACGCAAGAATTTATCGTTTCATCTCGTATAGTGTGTCATAGTATACGACAACCGAATCCGCGTCTGCGATAGTTCACGATGTCACGACAGAAAGACTAGCATGTTGAATTTTATTGCGGTCCTTCACGATGGTTTCTGTCACGTACAGACATTTTCCGTACACAACTTTCAAACATGGCTAAACCTTTTATACAGTCTATGGGCTAAACGCAAGAGTGATGATGGTGCGGCTAGGTGGAATTATGACTTAGATGTTTTACAAAAACGTTGTGATGGCAAGCTTTTACTAGTAAAGCTCGTGGAAGGAAGGAGGCGGGAACCGGCGAACATTCAAAAATACTTTAATAAACGGAATAAACAAAACAAAAGTAAATCGCGGGCAGCCCCTCACGGACGACTGCCCGCACACACAACATAACAAAGCATAAACAAAACTCAACGTAAAGTCCAGGCCTAACGTTAGTCCTCTCTCGCCCTTCACTGGTATCGCCAGCCCTTTTATGCCTCCGAGCTCCCTCATGAGAGGACTTCGAGACCGGTGTGCCTCACTGCAGGTGACGTTCATTATCAGTCACACACCGGTCTCGACTCGCTCCTCCCATGTCGCACGTTCGTCCACCTCGCCACAACTACTAATAACAAAATATTTAATATAAAAAGAACGATATTTTACCTCAAGTTCTTTTTGGAGGATTGACAGCCCATACTGTCCTCTTCCAGCAAGCCATGAGCGTGTCCATGGTCGGGTTTTCTTTCTTCTTTTTTTTGCGTTTTTCTAAACATAAAACAGCCAGTACAAAGCACACCGCTTCAGACATTGTTTACACTCTTGTTTCTGGAAGTCGATGACATCACGCGCGTCGTGACAACAAGCGATGATTGGTCGCGTAGCACCGTGTAGTCTGACATGTTTCTTGTCCAGGTCACGACAAGATTTTAGGAGTCAAAATCGCGTAATCTGACACAATGACTATCGTAACAGACAAAAATATCGTGTAATCTGAACCAGGCATTAGCCTGGAGAAGCACAACAGCGCTGTGTTTTCCCGCGGTTAGATCCGCACGTTACAACCATGGTTACAACTCAAATGTGCGCATCTGTTACACAGGACATCAGTTCTGACTGGATCTCTGACATTTTCGTCTCGTTTTTATTCGTTGACGAAAATTATTAAATCAACGAAATTAACACTGGTCGGCCTGTTCACCCTTCCATCACCACATTGCGCTCGATTGGACAGGTGAGGAGATTAATATTGTCCGGGGCGATATTAATGAAAATCTATTTTTAAATCTGAAGCCGGCGTGCGTGTAAACCTGGAGCATCTGCTATTGAGAGGATCAGGACAGGGCAGCTTCCATCCATTTCTCTTTGCTTGTGAATAATTCCTGTCATGAATAATGTACGACTGCTGTATTGTGTCCGCTGTGATCTCATCTGTGGATGTGTTCGGGGAGCATGTGCACAATGGCGTTCAGGAGTTAATAATCTAAACTTCATTAAAACCTGCAACTTCATGCCATATGTTTCACCGACGCTGCTTTCTTAGTGCAAATTAAATTCCATGTCACGTCTTGTAAAGCGACAACACACTTCAGTCAACATGAACTATTTGAAATATTTTCTGTATACATGCTCCTGGTTTAGTTGTGAATGATTCACCAGTGCAAGTCTTGCATGCTAGCCATGTGGTAATCATGCTAGCAGTATGCTAAATCATACTAGCAAAATGCAAGCAATGTGCTAAATCATGTTGTCTACATGTTAAATCATGCTAACAATGTGTTACATCATGCTAACAAAGGGCCAAACCATGCTAGCAACATGGTAAATAATGTCAGCCATGTGTTATACCATGCTAGTAATGTGTTAAAACATGCTAGCGATATGTTAAATCATGCTAACAATGTGTTACATCATGCTAACAAAGGGCCAAACCATGCTAGCAACATGTTAAATTATATTAACAATGTGTTAAATCATGTTATCTACATGTTAATCATGATAGCAATCTGTTAAATCATACTAGCAATGTGTTAAATCATGTTATCTACATGTTAATAATGCTAGCAATCTGTTAAATCATGTTAACAATGTGTTACATCATGCTAACAAAGGGCCAAATCATTCTAGCAACATGGTAAATAATGTCAGCAATGTGTTATACCATGCTAGCAATGTGTTAAAACATGCTAACAATATGTTAAATCATGCTAGCAACATGTTCAATTATACTAGCAATGTGTTATATCATGCTAGCATAGGGCTAAATCATGCTAGCAACATGGTAAATAATGTCAGCAATATGTTAAATCATGCTAGCAATGTGTTAAAACATGCTAGCAACATGTTCAATTATACTAGCAATGTGTTACATCATGCTAGCATAGGGCGAAATCATGCTAGCAACATGGTAAATAATGTCAGCAATATGTTAAATCATGCTAGCAACGTGTTAAATCATACTAGCAATGTGTTACATCATGCTAACAAATGGCTAAATCATGCTAGCAATATGTTACATAATGCTAACAAAGGGCTAAATAATGCTAGCAACATGAGAAATCATGTAAGCAATGTGTTAAATTTTGCTAGCAATGTGTTAAACCATGTTAGCAAAATTGTAATGCTACCAACATGTTAAATCATACTAGCAATGTGTTAATCCATGTTAGCAATGTGGTAATCATGCTGTCAACATGATAATCATGCTAGTAATATGCTAGTAATTTGTTAAATAATGATAACAAACATGCTAGAAATGTGTTTGATCATGCTAACAAACGTGCTAATCATGCTCACAACATGCTAAATCATGCTAGCAATGTGCTGAATCAAACTATCAACATGTTAAATCATGATAGCAAAAGCTAAATCATGCTATCAACATGTTAATAATGCTAGAAAATTATTTTCAGTCCTGGTTTAATTGTGAATTCTTCATCATCATGCTATGACTCTCAGGTCAAGATTATGGAACAGTTATTATAGTTATTATACTTCAAAAGCATTTGTTTCATCTTGTCATACGCAGCAGTCGCTGGAGAAAAGCAGTGCAAACTCATGTGACGTCATGCGGCATTCATTTAGATCCATCCGCAAACCCACTCTCGCCCGTATTTACATGCTTACGTGTATCGTGGTTGACTGTGGACGAGATTGAGAAATAGAGCAGTCATGTGCTCTTAAACAGAGCTTTCAAACAGCGATATTCACCTCCTGACTGCCGGGAGAATTCAGCTGCAATTACTGGCAGCGTGTCTGCTGATTTCCTGCAAGAAAACAGTAATCATCAACTGTGCAGAGTACAGACTGCTCAGGCCGCCTACAGAGAGAGAGAGAGACAGAGAGAGAGAGAGAGAGAGAGAGAGAGAGAGAGAGAGAGAGAGAGAGAGAGAGAGAGAGAGAGAGAGAGAGAGAGAGAGACAGAGAGACAGAGAGAGAGAGAGAGAGAGACAGAGACAGAGAGAGAGAGAGAGAGAGAGAGAGAGAGAGAGAGACAGAGACAGAGACAGAGAGAGAGAGAGAGAGAGAGAGAGAGAGGAGAGAGAGAGAGAGAGAGAGAGAGAGAGACAGAGAGAGAGAGAGAGAGAGAGAGAGAGAGAGAGAGAGACGTAATGAGTAGACTGCGTGGTATATTTTATAGTATACAAATACACTATTCCAAAAATTGAAATATTTATTATTTATATATCATGATAAAGTACTTTTTATAATAATAATTATAATAAAAAAGGAAAATATATTAAAATAAAAACGATCAAATATATATATTATGATCCATTATTATTATTAAAAATAATAATATTAATAATGTGCATTATATTTTTATATCATGATATGATACAAATATAAATCATTTATATTTTATAATAATGTATTTTAATAATAATAAATTATATATATATATAAATAAAAAGAAAATATTTAAAACAAAATTTGAGATAAAAAAAATATTAAAAAGTAAATATATATTACATTTTTCAATAAAGTACTTTTTATAATTATATTTATAATTATAGTTATTATTCACAATAAACCATTCTTCTAGAAAATCTAGTTCATTAGCATAAATAGGCACTCAAACACGCACACACACACACACACACACACACAGCCACGCACACACACACACACACAGCCACACACACACACACACACACACACACACACACAGCCACGCACACACACACACACACACACAGACACACACACACACACACACACACACACACACACACACACACACACACACACACACACACACACACACACACACACACACACACAGCCACACTCACACACTCACACACACAAATATATAATTATACATAAATCTGTATAATATCTATAACATGTATGTAATCATTTTTGTATAATCATATATTTAACAGTATTAGTTATTTAAAGTTTACTTTTTCTATAATCTAAATGTCATAAGCGTTCCGTCCCCACTCTCTCTCTCTCTCTCTCTCTCTCTCTCTCTCTCTCTCTCTGTGACTGACAGCTGAAGGTTCGAGCAGGTGCTTCTCATATCACACACACACACACACACACACACACACACACACACACACACACACACACACTGAATAAAACTGTGTCCAACTTCACTAATGAGCCTCGGGTTCTCTGCAAGACCACTGGAAGAAACAAATCCCTTCTTCCCCTAATTTTCACAGCTTCATCCTGAATCTCGCTTTCCCGGCGTCTGCCATTTAATTTCTGGTCTCGCCGGGATTCCCGTGGAGAAAAATCCACTGGACGTAAAAGGCCGTGATAATGAAGAGACCTCGAGCAGAAAGAGCGTGCAGCGGTTTGTTGATTAGCATTTTAATAAGGCGAATACGGGCAGGGCGCAGGCTGATGACCTCACAGGTGACAGTCGGGGTATGTAAATGATTAATTACCCAGAATACATTGGGATCATATGCTTGTTAGGAGGATGAGGAACCTCTCTGCCTGCAAATACATTGATATTATCTCGCCGCTCGCTCGGCCGGACGGATGAGCGACAGCAATTAAATGAGAATTAATGAGATTTCTGGAGGTTATGTTAAAAAAGAACAAAGTCTAGTAAGTCTTGCCATTAAGAGACCCAAACCGCTTCTGCAAGTCATTAAACTCTTGAGGGACACCATGGAGAAGTGCATTGTGGGTTTTTCCACTATAAAGCCATTAGAGCTGCTCTTCTGTGAGCTTTAGGTCTATAAAAAGTGCAGCGACTCAAGCTACCAAAGTTTTTGGAGGTTTGTACTAATGAAAGGACCTTCTGCAAACATCAGCCTCACTGATTTAACCCTGTACAGCCTGCTTCTTTTTAAAATATTTTATTAAAACTTTAGACTAAATCTTTTAAAATATCCTTTTGAGTATCGTATTTGATACATCTGATATAGTGGGTATATCGAGGGAAAAAAGCTCAGCTGCTTATAAATATCAACATCTGCCAATAATATATCTTAGTAAGAAGATATTTAAATGGTTAGTTTTATGAAAGTCTGAATATATGGAATGAATACATTGGATACATATATTCCCACTCTCATTCCATATGTTCATTTTAATCCATATACTCCATTCCATATATTCAGAGTTCCAATCCATATATTCAGAGTTCCATTCCATATATTCAGAGTTCCATTACATTTATTCAGAGTTCCATTTATATCCAGAGTTCCATTCCATATACTCAGAGTTCCATTCCATATATTCAGTTCCATTCCATATACTCAGTTCAATTCCATATATTCAGGATGAGTTCCATTCCATATATTCAGAGTTCCATTCCATATACTCAGAGTTCCATTACATTTATTCAGAGTTCCATTTATATCCAGAGTTCCATTCCATATACTCAGAGTTCCATTCCATATATTCAGTTCCATTCCATATACTCAGTTCAATTCCATATATTCAGGATGAGTTCCATTCCATATATTCAGAGCTCCATTCCATATAATCAGAGTTCAATTCCATATATCCAGAGTTTCATTCCATATATTCAGAGCTCCATTCCATATACTCTGTTCAATTCCATATATTCAGAGTGAGTTCCATTCCATATATTCAGAGCTCCATTCCATATACTCTGTTCAATTCCATATACTCAGTTCAATTCCATATATTCAGGATGAGTTCCATTCCATATATTCAAAGTTCCATTCCATATAATCAGAGTTCAATTCCATATATCCAGAGTTTCATTCCATATATTAAGTTGCATTCCATATATCCAGAGTTTCATTCCATATATTCAGAGTTCCATTCCATATACTCTGTTCAATTCCATATATTCAGAGTGAGTTCCATTCCATATATTCAGAGTGAGTTCCATATACTCTGTTCAATTCCATATATTCAGAGTTTCATTCCATATACTGTGTTCAATTCCATATATTCAGAGTGAGTTCCATTCCATATATTCAGAGTTCAATTCCATATATCCAGAGTTTCATTCCATATATTAAGTTGCATTCCATTTATCCAGAGTTTCATTCCATATATTCAGAGTTCCATTCCATATATTCAGAGTTTCATTCCATATACTCAGTTCAATTCCATATATTCAGTTTCACTCCATATATTCAGAGTTCCATTCCATATATTCAGAGTTTCATTCCATATATTCAGAGTTCCATTCCATATATTCAGAGTTTCATTCCATATATTCAGAGTTCCATTCCATATATTCAGAGTTTCATTCCATATATTCAGAGTTCCATTCCATATACTCATTTCAATTCCATATATTCAGTTTCATTCCATATATTCAGAGTTCCATTCCATATATTCAGAGTTTCATTCCATATATTCAGAGTTCCATTCCATATATTCAGAGTTTCATTCCATATACTCATTTCAATTCCATATATTCAGAGTTTCATTCCAATATTCAGAGTTTCATTCCATATATTCAGAGTTTCATTCCATATATTCAGAGTTCCATTCCATATACTCATTTCAATTCCATATATTCAGAGTTTCATTCCAATATTCAGAGTTTCATTCCAATATCCAGAGTTTCATTCCATATATTCAGAGTTCCATTCCATATATTCAGAGTTTCATTCCATATACTCAGTTCAATTCCATATATTCAGTTTCATTCCATATATTCAGAGTTCCATTCCATATATTCAGAGTTTCATTCCATATATTCAGAGTTCCATTCCATATATTCAGAGTTTCATTCCATATACTCATTTCAATTCCATATATTCAGAGTTTCATTCCAATATTCAGTTTCATTCCAATATTCAGAGTTTCATTCCATATATTCAGAGTTCCATTCCATATACTCAGTTAAATTCCATATATTCAGTTCCATATGTTCAGTATGGAATGAAACTGACTATATGGATTAAAATGAATATATGGAATGAGAGTATTCCATTCCATATATTCAGACTTTCATAAAACTAACCATTTAAATATCTTCTTTCTAAGATTGATATGCATTTTATGTAAGTATCTGCTATGCTGTTATAAAGATTTCAATATTCAGTTCCATTTCATATATTCATATATAACACAAAATATGAAACTGCAAACAATTTAAAAACAATAAAATATAGTTAATCTTTCTAGTTTAAAATCTTAATTTAAATTCATTTTAAAAATATGATACTGTCAGATTTATAGGGTCTAAATCTGTCAAGTCAAAATGAAATGTTTGCATCCGGTTTTTCCCTGATAATGCGATCAATATCAAGTGACAAAGGAATGACTTCAGGAAACGGCGTTTACTTGCTTTACCAGGTTTTTGGTTTGCATTTAATCCGGGACAAACGGGCTCATTTAGTGAACTGATTTTTGTTGTGCATTTAAACATGTGTTTGTCATGTCAAGCATCTCATCATGAATATCTGCTTCCGTTACACAGCTGAACCACAGCTAACGAAACAGACGATACACATCAACCACTGACATTTACTCGGAGAACATGCCGCTTGCATTTGATCCGTGTCAGTGAGTCTAGCACAGAAGCGGGATGTCTTAATTGACATGGACGGGGAGACGACTCTCTTTAGACATGAGAAATGAGTCAAAGCCTCACCGAACGACTGAATGCGCTTCTCTTAACTGCCCAGGCTGATGTTTCCAGGTGTTTCGCCAACAGAGAAACACAGATCGGTTCATGAACCAGAGCCGAGAATTGCTGAATGATCTCATTAACATGGGAGTCGTTTCTCCTAAAAAAGCAAAATGATCCCAGTAATCTCAAGTGTCTCGAGAAGTACGATTTTTGTCATATTTTGAGTCTCTTCTGCTCACTTTTTTGAACAAAAATACAGTAAAAACTGTGAAATATTATTCTAATGTAAATCAGCTGTTTTCTATGTGAATATATAATAATAATATATTCCGACTTAATCTCATACTTATGACTTTAAATCATAATTTCGATTTACTTTTATAATTTTGACTTTTATTCTCATTATTTAGAATTTTTATGTCATGATTAATTATTCTGGCCTTAGATAAAAGTCTCTTCTGCTCACCAAGGCTGCATTAATTTGATGAAAAATACAGTAAAAATTTTGAAATATTATTCTAATGTAGATCAGCTGTTCTCTGTGTGAATATATAGTGCAGAGTGATTTATATCATGTGATCAAAGCTGAATTTATCATCATTACTCCAGTCTTCAGTGTCACATGATCCTTCAGACTTAAGACATAATTAGTATAAATATGATATACTGAAACAAAATTATGATATGCTAAATTGAAATGATGATATAAGATGAAATTTTAGAATACTACGTCGAAATTATCCCTTAAAAAGTAAAAGTTGACATACTAAATTGAAATTATGACTCAAGTCACAATTATAACAAATCAAAATGATTATGTAAATTTCAGATTTTTGTCATAATTCCGACTTAATCTCATACTTATGACTTTAAATCATAATTTCGATTTACTTTTATAATTTTGACTTTTATTCTCATTATTTAGAATTTTTTATGTCGTAATTAATTGTTCTGGCCTTAGATGAAAGTCTCTCATGTTCACCAAGGCTGCATTAATTTGATCAAAAATACAGTAAAAATTGTGAAATATTATTCTAATGTAGATCAGCTGTTCTCTTTATGAATATATAGTGCAGTGTAATTTATATCCTGTGATCAAAGCTGAATTTATCATCATTACTCCAGTCCTCAGTGTCACATGATCCTTCAGACTTAAGACATAATTAGTATAAATATGATATACTGAAACAAAATTATGATATGCTAAATTGAAATGATGATATAAGATGAAATTTTAGAATACTACGTCGAAATTATCCCTTAAAAAGTAAAAGTTGACATACTAAATTGAAATTATGACTCGAAACTATCTAAACTATTACGTCAATTTCAATTTTTGTCATAATTCCGACTTAATCTCATACTTATGACTTTAAATCATAATTTCGATTTACTTTTATAATTTTGATTTTTATTCTCATTATTTAGAATTTTTATGTCGTAATTAATTATTCTGGCCTTAGATGAAAGTCTCTCATGTTCACCAAGGCTGCATTAATTGATCAAAAATACAGTAAAAATTGTGAAATATTATTCTAATGTAGATCAGCTGTTCTCTATGTGAATATATAGTGCAGAGTGATTTATATCCTGTGATCAAATCATCATTACTCACATGATCCTTCACTAATCATTCTAATATGAGGGTTTGATGCTCAAGAAACATTTATGATTATTATCAGTGTTGAAAACAATGATTTTCAGGATTCTTTGATGAAAGGAAACTGCATTTATTTGAAATTGAATCTTTTGTAACATTATAAATGCCTTTACTGTCACGTATGATCGTTTTAATGCATAATTTTTTAATTTTTTTAATGAATGGCATATCTATATTAATTTAAGTCAGTACAAACAATACAATGTTTTTCTTTTCTTATTTTATTGCATTGCAAATTAAAGTAAAATATTAATAATTCCCATTAAAAAGAGTCACAATACAAATAATAATAGGCTTAATTTTCTGTATGCAAATGATTATTTCTTAGAATCTTTTGGCTGTCTAGATTTGTGAAATTCTCTCTGATACTTGCATAAAACAAGCCTGAGAACTGCATTAAAGGCCATGAAAGAGCATCATATGAGCAATAAAATGGTCCTCTGAGAGGTTTTTCAGCTTCACTGTTTCCTAAACAACACTAGAGTTAACAGTATCCATGAAGAGACACAATAAGACTCCCATCAGAGTCATAATCCCCACACACAGATCAGGCTGGATCACATCTCCGGCCGACCCGCGTCTGCTTAATTGCACTAATTACATTTCTGATTACTTGCTGTGCAGAATGAGCCGGATTGGAGCTGCGGAGACCAAATCCGACTTTAAAGGCTGTGAATTACATCCATGAACCAGATTAAAGTGCTTGAATACAAAACCAATCAGCGAGAGAAGAATCCATCGATTTAAAGAAACGAATAACAGAGCTGTGGGATTTAACAAGGCTTTATTTGATACACCTTAGAAATGCACAAAGTGATTTGTGTGTGTGTGTGTGTGTGTGTGTGTGTGTGTGTGTGTGTGTGTGTGGACTGGTAATCCCTACGGTATGGGGACAAAATGTCCCCACAAAGATGGCAATATCCAAATTTTTGTCCTTGTGGGGACATTTTTTTGGTCCCCATGAGGAAAACATCTTATAAATCACACTAAGTGATGTTTTTTGAAAAAGTAAAAATGCAGAATGTCTCCTGTGATGGGTAGGTTTAGGGGCAGGGGCAGTGTGTGTGTGTGTGTGTGTGTGTGTGTGTGTGTGTGTGTGTGTGTGTGTGTGTGTGTGTGTGTGTGTGTGTGTGTGTGTGTGTGTGTGTGTGTGTGTGTGTGTGTGTGTGTGTGTGTGTGTGTGATGGGTAGGTTTAGGGGCAGGGGCAGAGTGTGTGTGTGTGTGTGTGTGTGTGTGTGATGGGTAGGTTTAGGGGCAGGGGCAGAGTGTGTGTGTGTGTGTGTGTGTGTGTGTGTGTGTGTGTGTGTGTGTGATGGGTAGGTTTAGGGGCAGGGGCAGTGTAGGGGATAGAAAATACGGTTTGTACAGTATAAAATGCATTACGCCTATGGAATGTCCCCATAAAACATGGAAACACAACATGTGTGTGTGTGTGTGTGTGTGTGTGTGTGTGTGTGTGTGTGTGTGTGTGTGTGTGTGTGTGATGGGTAGGTTTAGGGGCAGGGGCAGGGGCAGGGGCAGGGGCAGTGTGTGTGTGTGTGTGTGTGTGTGTGTGTGTGTGTGTGTGTGTGTGTGTGTGTGTGTGTGTGTGTGTGTGTGTGTGTGTGTGTGTGTGTGTGTGTGTGTGTGTGTGTGTGTGTGTGTGTGTGTGTGTGTGATGGTAGGTGTAGGGGCAGGGGCAGTGTGTGTGTGTGTGTGTGTGCATTACGCCTATGGAATGTCCCCATAAAACATGGAAACACAACATGTGTGTGTGTGTGTGTGTGTGTGTGTGTGTGTGTGTGTGTGTGTGTGTGTGTGTGTGTGTGTGTGTGTGTGGTTTTTAAATAGATCATGTAAATGCTGCCATGACAAATGAAAGCAAAAGAACATTATTAGACAAATCTTGTTGTCCTAATACGCTTTGCAAAGATTGGATGTTCTGAGCGTGTTCCTGCTTTAATCGAATTACGCGTTATAAAATGGAGCATGTTTGATGAGAAACATATTTGTAGTCATTTAATTAGCATGAAGCAGATTTACGTTTAATGGGAGGCTGCGTGTTCTCAAAGACAATGAAATTGAGTTTACATTAGACTCTAACAACCGGCATCTGGAGACAGACCTCTCTCTGACCGAATTAATCAAATGAAAATGGATTTGTCAAATTAAAGGGGAACTATTATGCATAATACTCTTTTACATGGTGTTTGAACATAAATGTGTGTGTACACAACCACCCTATAAATGGTAAAAATCCACACACTCCTCTCCTTTAATCCCCATAAATCATAAGCAGTGTCTGTGTTTACAGTTTATATGCAATGTGACGTCACGTATGATTAGGCCCCACCCATGACTGCTGACAGACTCCGCCCCTGTTCGCATAGACCCCGCCCCCCTCAGTGAGCTGTACACAGTGTGCTATGTTTATCTCCTCGCCAGAGCATTCAAGTAAGAAATGTATTCTTATTATTAAAGCTACTTATTATGCTAATTATTCAGAAAACCATATATCTGAAGTTTAGACTGATATGGCTTTTAAACACATGCAGATAATAAAGTATTCAGTGTCAGAGGCTCCGCCCTCTTCTGGAAAGTGGGCGGGGAGTGGCAGCTCATTTGCATTTAAAGATACATGTGTTTTTCCTTCCCACTCAAATTATATAATAAATGATATGTGGGGTATTTTGAGCTGAAACTTCACCTGAGACTTATATTATTATATTATTTGATTAATACAAAGCTGAAAGTCATTGCTAAATGAAAGCATTAGTTTTAGTGTATAGCATCGTGTGATGGATGTCATGTGTGTATTTGGGATGCAGGGCAGGTAAAGAGCAAATATGAGTGTAATTATTCCTCTTAAATGAAATGTGCGGTATAAAGGAGTCTGCTTTATTTGGTTATTTTTTACTCATGCCAGAACTGAACAAATCTCTCGGCTAACAAATAAAGGGAAACACGCAGAGCCAGTTCTGTGATGACCCATTCATTAGGAAAATTAACCAAAGGAAGTAAAAGCATATTCATTTTAGCAGCAGAAAATGATCCCGTGGAGATGTTCGCATTAATAGGGCCGGCTAAAATAAAGTCACAGTTTGAATAATGCAAATTCAACACCGCAGCTGTGATTACTCGGATTTATGCAGCAACAAGAGCAGAAAACGAGAGTCGCTCACTGCAAAACACATCAGCAGATGCTAAAGGCTTGTCTTAAAGAGATTTCTATTACAACACATCAGTCAATAAACCCAAATGTGCAGCCAATCAGAAATGAATTACAGCCTCGGGTTAATTCTATTACCAAAGCGAATGAATTACCAGAAGATGCCTTTCTATCTAGCATTGAGTCAGATCGGTGGCTCCTAGTTTGCAACTGTTTGTTAGTGTTTTTTAAAAAGGGTATTCTGGTGAGATTTCACACTTGCATCAGCCGTCCTGAGTTCATACATTTAAAATAACCACCGTCTCTAAAATAAACTAAAGAACGCTTGTCTCAGACGTGCATGCGCCAGACTGGGAGTCTTTGTGTTTCTGTTGTTCAGTTTTCTCTGCCGTAACTGAAACTTCTTGCACTCTCATCTATAGCAGCTCTGAGAGAAATAAAGCACAGTTAGAGCTGCATGTAAATAAAGCTTGACAGAAAGAGTAGAAACAGAACAGAACTGCAGCTCTACACAAACGCACCACATTCAATTCATCAAGTGCAGCTGATCTCACTGTATTAAAGGGGTTTACATACAGATTCAACTGTCTGAAAATGGTACACAAATAGGGTACAGACATTATATATGTATGTAAAAAAAAAAATGCATGTCATCCCAAACAGCAAATGATGAGAAGCAAGTAAATCTCACATTTTTTTCAGTTCCAGATGAATTGTATTGTAAATGCATGCATCAGGTTCCAGACAGGGTTTTTAAACTATTTAAAACATTTCTGTTAAAGCTGCACTATGTAGGATTTTTGCAGTAAAATATCAAAAAAACCACCAGGCCAGTGTTATATATTTTGTTCAGTTGAGTATTTACAATATCCCAAATGTTTCCAACTATTTGTAAAGTGTGAGAAATTGCTATTTTAACCAATGAACCGGGACGTGTGAGGGCGTGGCCTGTCAGTGACATCATATCCGCGTTACCCTCAGTTTCTGTTTTGATTTGGCAGAAACTCTTCACCACAGTGTGAAAAAGTGTCACAGCAGCCGCTGAGCGAACGCACAGAGTAACGTCATAATTTTAGTTTAAACACACTCAGAAGTGTCTAATATGATGAACAGAGCTGCGTTACCTCACACTCATGAGCGGAGGAGTGAGTGTAAATATCATAATAAAAGTCCCACTGCTCGCGAGCCGTGTTGAGTAACAATCGCTCCGGCGGTTCCTCAGCTCCTCAACACTCGCCCCTGCTCTGCTTCACACTACAGTAACGTTAATAATCACATCCATGAACATGATTTCTGCCCGAGTCCTGTCCCGATTCTTCCCCACCGGCTGTGAGGTGAAGACCACATATCCCAAGATTCTGAGCTCAAACTTGACGTCATCAAACTATAAATTAATAAATGAATGAATGAATAAACTTCCACCCTGATTAAAATGTTGATCACAAGGTTTTTTTGCAGTCCTGAATGAATGGATGAATGTGTGTGTGTGTGTGTGTGTGTGTGTGTGTGTGTGTGTGTGTGTGTGTGTGTGTGTGTGTGTGTGTGTGTGTGTGGACTGGTAATCCCTACGGTATAGGGACAAAATGTCCCCACAAAGATGGCAATATCCAAAATCCTTGTCCGTGGGGGACATTTTTTGGTCCCTATGAGGAAAACATCTTATAAATCACACTAAGTGATGTTTTTGAAAATGTAAAATGCAGCATGTCTCCTGTGATGGGTAGGTTTAGGGGCAGGGGCAGTGTGTGTGTGTGTGTGTGTGTGTGTGTGTGTGTGTGTGTGTGTGTGTGTGTGTGTGTGTGTGTGTGTGTGTGTGTGTGTGTGTGTGTGTGTGTGTGTGTGTGTGTGTGTGTGTGTGTGTGTGTGTGTGCGTGCGTGCGAGTGAGAGAATGAATGAATGAATGAATCATTCGAATGGTTTCAAAGTTCCTTGTTTGTATGAAATGCCTTTGATTCCGAGGGGATGTGAAAACCTGTGGACCAAAACCAACCCGCTCCTTCCTCTCGTGTGCTGGTTCAGATGTCAGGTGTGTTAGCTCAGGACTGAAACGAAACACTTCTAAGGCCAGAAAACTCATAGACCAGGTCCTGTTAAATAAAATCATCTAAAAAATAAAGATAAAGCAAGCCATGTTATCTTAACTTGTGCAAAAGTATGGTTTCCTTTTTCAGGAGTTTTTTTCCACCGTCATCAGATCATTGCAGCGGCACAGTGGTGATATTCACATCCAGGAAATACGACACGGTCCGAATGCACGAGACACAAAAAGTCTTTTCTCGGAGCCGAGGGACTTTCTGAGAGACATTCTGTGCTGAATGCAGGTTAGACGTCCTGGGACTGAGCACTGAAAACCAGAAACCCTCCAGAGACAGATGAAAGCAGAAAATATCATTTCACGCAAGCACAAACAATAACAATCAATCAGGGAATACTAGATATTTACATTATGGAAAATCCAAGTGTTTGCCCGTGCAAAACCTAACATGATGCTACTGTGAGGATTTTCTGAATCATGTTACTGTTGCTTTTCTTGAGACTGCTCTCGGCTCCTTCTGAAATCCACACCTGCAGGAGAACAGAAATGAACAGAGCGATCTGTCGGACACAGAGGGTCTTCTGTTACTCAGTGTGTGTGTGTGTGTGTGTGTGTGAGCGAATGAAAGACAGTGGAGCTTTTGGGACGAGATCCGTCCAGCCAGACGCACCTGCAGCTGGATCCGAACGCTTCCTAACGGACCGTCTTCTTCTCTAAATGAGCCTTTAATTGGGCGAAGGAAGCGAAGCCCCTTTCGTCTGCCATCAGGCTGCTAACCCCAGTAGATTAAACTGTCAATCAAACGCTGCAGCTGCTCGTACGGATCCTTCTCAGTCTTATTAATGGCACAAAGTTCGTCGATCACCATGCTGTATGACGGATGGGATTCATTAAACTCGTTTTTTTCTAGTGTGGTCGTATCTTCCTCTGTATTTTCCATAAAACTCATAGGGCCCTAATTTAACGGTCTGAGCACATGTCCTGAAGCGCACGGCGCAGGTGCATTTAGGGCGTGTCCGAATCCACTTTTGCTAGTTTAACGACAAAAATTGTTTTTGGCGTGCACCGGCGCATGGTCCAGAAGGGTCGTCCCTCAGCTTTTAATGAGTCATGGGTGTGTTTTGGGCGTAACGTGCAATAAACCAATCAGAGTCTCATCTCCCTTTCCCTTTAAAAGCCAGTTGTGCTAGCAGATTCACTATTTACATGGAGCGGAATTTGCAAGTGGAAAATCTGGCAAAAGGCCGATCCAAACTCGGGTTGATTTGCATCTTAACTTTCTTCCACGCCACGCCTTGTCTGTTGGTGATCCAGCTTCTTCCATAATTTTGTCTGGCCCAATCAGACGTTAGTGGGCGGAATTAGTGTAAATACCCTCTGCCAACACGTATATAATTACTTAGAACTAGTCAGCACTAATAAGAAAGATTAGTGCTGACTATAGAATATGTTTTGATCTGAAAATAAGCAATCTTTTTATTCTATTACTTTCAAAACAATCAGTCATGCCTTCAAATCTGTCGATATCCTGGTTCTTGGCTTGACTTGACCGGATCATTGAATCAGGGGTTAATTTTAGAAAGGCTGCAATCGGATCAGCCCAATTCATGAATGAATCGAGCGATTTGGGAACCAGTTCATCAGGCTCAGTGGAAAGCGTCTCAGACAGGGTATCAATTTCTTCAGCTCGAAATAACGAGGAACGATGTGTTTTTATGAACTGCATTGTAAGATATTATGCTTTGGAATCTAGTAGAGTAAACATTTCTCAAAAATAAGAATACTAAAGTACAGATTTGAATTGGGAACTGACTTTAGCTGCAGTGTGTACGGGTATCTCAATGATACTGAAGCACTGTTCTGTGAGAGAATCCGCAGCGCTGAATTACTGATTTCTCTCTCGTCTGCTAAAGGAGCAGCAGCCCTTAAAAATCTGCTGACCTCCTACACACATTCACACAGACTCCAGCAAAGAATGGACAGATACTCCTCTGACGAACTTTGAAACTCGCCCACTGGAAATGTGCCTGGCTTGATTTTCTTCCTCTGCAGAAGCTCGGTTGTTCTCAGCTGGTTATAATGGGCAGCAGGTCCTCAAAAGCACGATAACTGCAATTAATAAAAGGTAACTAAATTAGGCAGATGTCAACATTGAACAAAACTATACAAGGTCAAAGAAAATGTAAGATAAAACGTTCAACGATGTGGTTACAGTACACTTGTATGATAAACTGCATTTGGTTGCCATCAATGTCCTAAAGCAAAACAAGTTGAGGAATGAGGAGCTTTAGCTGAAGGTCATCTGGGAAATTATGCTGCATTTCAAGCCCATCTCAAACTAATAAAACACCATGCTGGGTTTTAAACATCTGCCTGCAACTGAATAAAACGAGCGAGAGAAACAAGACAGCAGCCATTTCTGTTTATTAGTTCTCATTCAGTGAGTGACTAGCTCACTATTTTCTCTCGTTAACTTTAAAGTCAACATGAATAAACATTAACCACCCATTTTACTACTAACATATTTCAGGATATTCAATGATAAAGAATGACTTCAAACACAAAGGGTCTTGCATGCATGCACATGTATGAGGCAACAGTCACGTCACATCAGAATCCTGGAATAAATTAATGGGAAAGGCTCTGCAAATATCAATATTTTCCTGTGATCTGCTTGAGATTCATCAGTGATGAAAGGTCAAGGGAATATGGGATCCAGAGAACATCAGCTTGTGCAATATCACAAATACCAAAGTCTGCCATCAAAAGCCAGAGATCTCATTTCTCATCAAATTCCACCACACAAAAATCCATAGAAGGTACTGGTAATTTTCCACTAGGACATTATCCATTAAATTTACAGACATTTCCTTCAGCAATTAAACTCAATATAATGCATAATTTAAAATACAGGTAAGACAAAACCCCAAATTACTAAATAAAAAAATCAACACAGGAGATTCCTTCATTTTAACACAGTATATTGGACTTTCCTCACAGTGCAAGATCAAAGGATCTGAAATTATATGCACTCTTAATTAATTTGTCAAAATTTTATTTGAAGAGAAACACAGTTTGTGCGTTTTACAGTTGTGCTGACCTGTGCTACAAAACATTCAACCTCTGTAGCACCAGTGCTATGTGCAACGTACAGCATTGCTTCCACTTAGTTAGTTGCACTGAAAACAGAAGCATGTTGCATTGTGGGAAATTTAGTAGATCATCTGGGATATTCCATGCTTACTGTGAATGGTATGCACACTATATACTGCACAAGAGTGGTGTGGTGCTATTCCCGAACACAGTGTACGGGAGTAGCTACTTTCTGACCTCTGATTTATGTCTGTGCATCATAGATCATGTTATGATTTATTGGGTATCAAATATATAGTTTCTGCCACTGAAATCAGTTGCTTCCAAATCAATGTTCTGTCTCGTCATACAGCAGGAGTCCGTGTGTCTCGGATCACAGCCGTGTCTTTGAAACTCCAGCTTGAAGTATCCATCAGATGTTCGACTTAAACTTGAGCCTTGTTAAAAACAAAAAGTGGAACTTTTGCAGCAGAAGAAGCGGCGGAGCAGAAACTGTAGATGTTGCGTTTCATGCGTATCAGAGAGAGTCCGATCTGTCGAAGTCTCATACGGTGAGATCCCTTCAAACAGAGAGTTTAAACACATTTGGGTTCAGCGGGTCGCTGGTTCTGGTTGACGGAAGCGGCTGAATAGAATCTCCAGGGATGAGGATCATTAAATCAGGCTCCGATTTCTGACCTCAGTCGAGGAGCTGATGGGAAAAAGGAAGAAAAAAGAACGAGAGAGAAAGTAAAAAAATGACCTCCAAATGATGATGATAAGTGCCACATTTACTTCCTCGGATCTCCATGTTAGCAGTGATCAAAGGATGATATTTTGCCTGAGGACATCCATTATTTCAGGTGTAGGGTTGGGATTTGAGGACAAATACTGGAATGGAATGATCTGCTTGGTGTTCGTTTAAATTAACGGTTCATGAACATCTTCAGTCTTGTACTGATAAAGTATTGTAAAGTATTGTATACAATACAAAATACACACTTTTGTATTGTGTTGCTCCTGCTGGTTGTATTAACAGATAAGTTCTTTTCTAATTCATGAATGTTGCTGTGTTCATCTCAAAGTGTACTTTTACTTGTACATATACACCGATCAGGCATAACATTATGACCGGTGAAGTGAATAACACTGATGATCTCTTCATCACGGCTCCTGTTAGTGGGTGGGATATATATTAGGCAGCAAGTGAACATTTTGTCCTCAAAGTTGATGTGTTAGAAGCAGGAAAAATGGGCAAGCGTAAGGATTTGAGCGAGTTTGACAAGGGCCAGATTGTGATGGTTAGACGACTGGGTCAGAGCATCTCCAAAACTGCAGCTCTTGTGGGGTGTTCCCGGTCTGCAGTGGTCAGGATCTATCAAAAGTGCTCCAAGGAAGGAACAGTGGAGAACCGGCCACAGGGTCATGGGCGGCTCAGGCTCATTGATGCACGTGAGGATCAAAACTGGACCCCGGAGCAATGGAAGAAGGCCTGGTCTGATGAATCAAGTTATTTTACATCACGTGGATGGCCAGGTGTGTGTGTGGCTTACCTGGGGAACACATGGCACCAGGATGCACAGCCGCAGAGGCAGTGTGATGCTTTGGGCAATGTTCTGCTGGGAAACCTTGGGTCCTGCCATCCATATGGATGTTACTTTGACACCTACCTAAGCACTGTTGCATTCCCTGGTGGCTGTGGCTCTTCCAGGAGGATAATGCTCCTGCCACAAAGCACAAATGCTTCAGGATTGGTTAGAGGAGCACAACGAGTTTGAGGTGTTGACTTGGCCTCCAAATTCCCCAGATCTCAATCCAATCGAGCATCTGTGGGATGTGCTGAACAAACAAGTCCGATCAACCTCACAATTTACAGGACTTAAAGGATCTGCTGCTAACATCTTGGTGCAAGATACCACAGCACAGCTTCAGGGGTCTAGTGGAGTCCATGTCTCGACGGGTCAGGGCTGTTTTGGCAGCAAAAGGGGGACCAACACAATATTAGGTCATAATGTTATGCATGTGTGTGTGTGTGTGTGTGTGTGTGTGTGTGTGTGTGTGTGTGTGTGTGTGTGTGTGTGTGTGTGTGTGTGTGTGTGTGTGTGTGTGTGTGTGTGTGTGTGTGTGTGTGTGTGTGCGTGCGTGCGTGTGTGTGTATAGCAAGAACCTCAAAGCAACAGTTCTATACAGTATATAACTATAGAAAGTGTGTCAACAATTTAGCTGGTAAAAGCTAGTCAAGCACACATTCTCATTTCCCTCTTCCTCTCTGGGCCAATACAGTAGCTATTTATTCAAGTGGAGTTACAATCTCTCTTCAAAAGATTCAATTCTCCTCATCACCAACCTGTTTGCATTTTAATGAAGGCTAATAGATGTGGTTCTAGATGGAGATGTTCAACGAGTCGAGTTTCCTGGCCTGTGTGGATGCCAAGTGTGTCCAATTTCCTGTTTCCTCCACGTTAAAAAATAAAAAAAACCTTGAGTGCTTTAGTTTCCTCTCGCAGGGCGTTCTGCTTCAGAAAACACACGGCTGCCTGTTAGTCACGCTCTGTGATTTCCATTTAGAAAAGCACCAACAAACAGATTTCTGTTCATTATTTGACCCTTCACTGTGCCCACGCCAGCCATGCCAATCAGCTCGCTTCCGCTGCGCTGGGCATTTGGATATCCAGCATGCCGGTCTGTGACACCTAATTATTCTCCCAGAATCTGGGCATTGGTATTCAGCCTGCGTTCGGCGTAATAAGCAGCGATATTCACACTCATGCTCTGTGGAATTGTTCAGTATTGGGAACTGTCATGTGTCGTGTAGTTTAGTCAGGAAATAAATAACTGTGACACCAAAACATATGAGACCTCATAAAGTGACTCAGATGGGAATTTGTTGTTTTCACAGCACTATATGAGTGTTAATTAGAATGTGTGTGTGTGTGTGTGTGTGTGTGTGTGTGTGTGTGTGTGTGTGTGTGTGTGTGTGTGTGTGTGTGTGTGTGTGTGCCATGTTTTTGTGAAATATCAGGACACAAATGTGTATAATGACATGGGTATGACACAGGTATTACAAAAGAGGGTGAAATATGAGGACGTTCCCATGTCCTCACTTTTCAAAATGCTTATAAATCACACAGGATTAGGTTTTTTCACAGAAAGTAAACTGCGCAGTCTCCTGTGATGGGTAGGTTTAGGGGCAGGGGCAGTGTGTGTGTGTGTGTGTGTGTGTGTGTGTGTGTGTGTGGTGTGTGTGTGTGTGTGATGGGTAGGTTTAGGGGCAGGGGCAGTGTAGGGGATAGAAAATACAGTTTGTACAGTATAAAATGCATTACGCCTATGGAATGTCCCACATTTCACAAAAACAAACATGTGTGTGTGTGTGTGTGTGTGTGTGTGTGTGTGTGTGTGTGTGTGTGTGTGTGTGTGTGTGTGTGTGTGTGTGTGTGTGTGTGTGTGTGTGTGTGTGTGTGTGTGTGTGTGTGTGTGTGTGTGTGTGTGTGTGTGTGTGTGTGTGTGTGGAACACCTAGTTATTGCACTTAATAGATTAACTGAAGTTGTTTCTCATGCAGTCACACACACACATATTGTATTGGACAACTTTTATGGCTGATATGGTTTATGAATGATGACAGGTTTTTGGGTGAGCTGTTCCTTTAAAACATGGCTCCCATTGAGAGCAACTTTCCTGCTCCAACTCTAATTAAACACACCTGAATCGACTAATCAAGGTCTTTGGGTCGGGAACTAAACTCTGCAGATAAGTGGCTCTCAAACCTGATTATTTCATCGACATCATAAACCAACTTCAGGTTCTTAAGGTCTCCATGAGTTTCAGTTTAATTTCCAATCCCTGCTATTCAAGTCATTGTGTGTACTCATTCTGTCCCCCTCCAATTATGCAAATTCTCCATCCAGAGCACGACCCTGATTGGTCACTGGGGTTTAATTAGCGTCTCTGGCTGCAGTGGGTTCGACGGTGTGTGTGTGATCGCAGGTGTGATGGAGTGAATTATTAACAGAAACCGGTCAGATTCTGTTTCATATGAGCCCAGATGAATTGCCAAGGTTCCTGGACTAGGTGATAAAATATGAATATATTAATTCTTTATTAATAACATCTTTCAGGCTGTTTCTATTTCAGGAATGAAAATGAGGTGTAAATTAATACTCTATTTTTTATCTCTTCATTTTTCTTTTAACCTCAAAAATTCGAGTCTATTCAAGAAACAGCAGAACGAAGGGAATAATTCATTCCTCGTGCCATTCCAAACTCGTACGACTTCCCTTCTTCTGTTAAACACAAAGGGAAATATGCTGATGAATGTTTATGCCGCCGTTTTCTATGCAGTGAAGGAATAATCCAAGTTTTATAAAGTCAAATGATTGCTTTGTATGGCTGAAACCAAACCATTATTTGCTTTAAAGCTATTCCCTGTTCATTACAGCCCAAAAGCATTGACACTGAAACATGCATTTTCTGTAAAGCTATTTTGAAACTGTATGCATTGTGAAAAGCGTTACACAAATGATTAATATCACGTTTGAATATGCACAAATGTGAATGATAGAGCTGCGGAGGAGAGTCGAGTCACCTTTATTTCTATAGCGCTTTATATAATACAGATTCGTCAAATATGGGACCAGTTCAAATCTGCTGTGAAGCAGCTCTAAAAAGACATATGTGATATTATACTTCGTTCAATAACTGTTTAAAGTGAATCAATTATGAAACAAGTTCAGTTTCACCAAGCAAAGACAATAATGTTATGCAGCTCCAGTAATTTCAGCATTGATTCAATTCAACACTCTCAGGAAAATAGGTCCAAACGCTGTCACTGGTGCGCATTTGTACCTTATTTACCCACAAAGGGTGCATACTAGTACTACTTTTTCAAAGGATCCCGGCCCAGTGATAACTTTTGTACCTTTGTTTCTGAGAGTGAAGAAGATAATCAGTGCATAACCATTGACTTTAGATATACAAAGACAGGTGAACTCATAATGAATGCTCAATATGACAGAATAAGTCCCGCCTTCTTTATAAAAAGCCAATCACTGTTAGGTATTAGGTAAAGTCATTGTGTCACTGCATCTCCAGTTGCATGACTTGCCCGGGAGGTGTTTAAAAGATGACCGCCAAACTTTGGCATATCTTAAATACCATCATAACTGCGACTCACTGTGAATGCAGCGTCTGGTATCAGTCCGTCCACTCCATCAGTTTCTCCATCTGAATGAGTTTTGACTTCAGGATTAGTTGCCTCTGGCAAGGCCTTTGCAAGTAGATGCACGCATTCAGCTCCGGGGTCTCGCTCGCTCCCGAGCCCTACGGCTACCGCGGGATGTTTGAGAGACCGGGCACCTGCTGCCTCCCGAACCCCAGCGTGATCAAACACGCGCACCGGGTGTTCATGGGCTTTTAGGGACTCCAGAAATGATCATGTTCCTTCTTGAGCACGCAGCTGGGATTTATTTACAGTTACTGAGAGGACGTGGCAGAACACTTTATGGCGCTCTGCTGCATTTAACACTGAAATTTACTGAGACAATAACTCTCTTTTAAAGTCTAGAGAGCTGCCTACCTAGACAGCATTTTTAGGCTGTTCCAGAAGATAGACCGTCACATTGTGCTGCGTAAAAACTGTGTTCTAAGCAATTATCCAAGGCAGCATTGTATGTTTCCTTCAGTAAAGGTAGTCCCAGAATGCATTGCTACAAGTGAAGATGGCAGATGAGTGGTCGACAAATAACATGGTTATATAAAAAGTATACTTTATTTTAATAGTCCACTTTAGCCATTCTACTAATTATTAGAAACTTTGCAACTAGCAGTTGTTAGAGTATTAGTAGTATTAGTAGACTTAGTAGAATAACATTTATAGTTATTAATAATCGGTAGAATGTTGGGGATAATCAAAATAATGTTTTAGCAGATATTAAGCAGACAGTCTACTAATACTCTAATGAGAGTTAGTTGACATGTAGTAGGAAAATTTCTTATAGTTAGTGTACTGTCTAAAAGGGACTATCGAAAGAAAGTGTTACCTATTATTTTAAAGGGGATCTATAATGCCACTTTTTACAAGATGTAAAATAAGTCTCTGATGTCCCGTGTGTGTGTGTGTGTGTGTGTGTGTGTGTGTGTGTGTGTGTGTGTGTGTGTGTGTGTGTGTGTGTGTGTGTGTGTGACTGGTAATCCCTACGGTATGGGGACAAAATGTCCCCACAAAGATGGCAATATCCGAAATCCTTGTCCTTGTGGGGACATTTTTTGGTCCCCATGAGAAAAACAGGTCATAAATCACACTAAGTGATGTTTTGTGATGTGATGGGTAGGTTTAGGGTGGGTGTGTGTGTGTGTATGTGTGTGTGTGTGTGTGTGTGTGTGTGTGTGTGTGTGTGTGTGTGTGTGGGCATGTTTTTGTGAAATATCAGGACACAAATGTGTATAATGACATGGGTATGACATAGGTATTACAAAAGTGGGTGAAATATGAGGACGTTCCCATGTCCTCACTTTTCAAAATGCTTATAAATCACACAGGACGATGTTTTTTCACAGAAAGTAAACTGCACAGTCTCCTGTGATAGTGTGTGTGTGTGTGTGTGTGTGTGTGTGTGTGTGTGTGTGTGTGTGTGTGTGTGTGTGTGTGTGTGTGTGTGTGTGTGTGTGTGTGTGTGTGTGTGTGTGTGTGTGTGTGTGTGTGTGTGTGTGTGTGTGTGTGTGTGTGTGTGTGATGGGTAGGTTTTGGGGCAAGGGCAGTGTAGGGGGATAGAAAATACGGTTTGTACAGTATAAAAACCATTACGCCTATGGAATGTCCCCACATTTCACAAAAACAAACGTGTGTGTGTGAAGTTTTAGCTCAAAATACCCTACAGATCATTTTTTATAGCATGTTAAAATTGTCACTTGTTACATTGTTACGGGTGAGTAAAAGCGTGCCGTTTTGTGTGTGTGTCCCTTTAAATGCAAATGAGCTGGTGCTCCAGGCCCCCTTTCAAGAAGAGGGTGGAGCTTCAAGAGCTCATGCTCAGGCATACCAGTGGCAACAACAAAACAGGACAATCTCACGCACTGAAAATGTCAGAAACTGTCAGTATCGATGTTCAGACTTTTATGTTCGAACCGGAGTTTGCGCACGAAGCGTTGTTATTGACCCATCTTTCAGAATCAACCTGTTTGAAAATCCAGCATTGAAAAGACCCGCATTTGTGCAGCAGTCTGGCACAAAATGATTGGTGCATGCGTATAAGATTTTCTTCGGTACATTTCCTCAGTGACTGCATTACATAAAAGTCTGTTTGCAAATACTGCATAGAAATTGCGACTGATTTCGTAAAGAATCCACAGTGAAATGTAGCGATTTCAAATAAATAATGCTCGATTGAGACATTCACATTAATGAAAATTAATTAGCACATTCCTAGCATTAGGATCCTTGGGAAGGTAATGTTATGTTTAGTCGCTCTTATGTTTAGTCGCACACTCCAGTGGGCGGGGCCAAAGATGCGATGATGATGTAGGCGTCGATCTTCTTCTACAGAGGCCGTCTTTTTATAGGCTCATTCCACAATGAGTCCTTCTCTGGGCTTGGCTACAATAAAAGCTGTTTTTGGACTAACAAGGAAGTGTTCAGTTCTGAAACTTACAGGATATTCTTATAGTATAATGACCTCTTTTATGTAAAAAATCTCTTTATTTTTAAATTCATGACCCCTTTAATACATTATTAACACCACTAGTGTGTGCTATGTATTTCTAGCTTTTTATTGTGCCCTCTCTACAGTAATCAGTTGTGAGTCAAATCTCCCATGAGCTTTACACGAGGAGCACTATTTGTGTTGCATGCTGAGTTACTGTCTATGTAGTGTTCCAAATCTGTCACCTGAGTGTTGCATTATGGTTAGAAGGCAGCTACATGTAGGCAGTGTATGTCAAGGCAAGTGTGCAGTGTGTTTGTGTGAATTTAATTCAATTTTTTTTTCCCCTCTCTTTCTCTCATCTGCCCTCTGCTGTGGATGTCACCGTCTACCTCACACACACACGCTTCAGCAGGTAAGCACGTCTTTTGCTCTAATGTCATTATCAGCGGTCTGATCCAGAGTGAATGTGGTTTCCGTGGAAAGATTACAGGCCACTTCCATCAGATAATCCAGCTCAGGGTCACCAGAACATTTCTGGGGCTTGAAAGAGCATTCAATTCTTTCTCAATAACACTGGAAAACATCTTCAATCACGGCTTCTGTCCTTCCAGCGAAAGTCAGATATCTCTGAGAAAAGGGAGGTGAAATTAGTTCCACAGGGTTTGTTGTCCCTTTGTTTAGCCATGACAGAAAGTTACTAAGTGTTTCTGTGATGAATTACACTGTTAAGAATTAAAATAAGACTATAAATGTGATTACCATTCTCTGGTTGACATCAGAGATCAGAATAAGGGCCATGGACGGCCAAAGGCGTCTGTTTACATCCCTTTAGATGAAGGCAGGCGATTACGGAGATTTGAGATGAGCCCCAAAAGATTGTTTGTTCAGACAGAGAAAAGCACATTATCAATGTACATAATACTTCAAGCTGGTGCGCGCAGCGGTACGGCAGACGCCTTTCAGAAAAGTTTGTGTGCCAGCATCCATCTGAAGACATCAAGGCAATTACTGTCGCCCCCACTCCCAGAGAAGCGTCCTCGTCTCGGTGGAGGACGTTTCCTCGGCATTGTGTCTCATTTTTCTGGTGGCTTTTGTTTGCGATGTGAATTGTGGCTGTTCAGCCAGTCTCGTTTCTGCATAATGCGACATGTTGTCACACAGCCTTATTAACTAGCATTAAGTGTGGTGCCTCTTTGTAGGCCATCTCACATACATTCACACACACACACACACACGGTTAAATAAAGATGTGGTGTAACGTTTAAGGCGTATTTAACACAACGACATCATGTGGGACAAATGTCTGCCGTGTCTATTCTTCACATGAGACGTCTCCCTATTTCTGCTGCAGCACAATGACAGTCTATCACAGATGGTTTATCAAATAAAACTGAAATTAATGTTGGGGAAGCAACAAAAGAGCTTTTGTAGTGGGTCTTACAGTGAGTAAGTGGGGATAATTGTAGTAGGGATAATACAGAGAGAGAGAGAGAGTTTCCTGCCTTAAGTGTGTAATATGACTGAAAAAGAGCCGTTATTATATGTCTCTTCTGCTCTCCAAGGCTGCATTTGTTGTTTGTATTAATTTATGTATTTAAGAATCAGTGTTTTTTAATTAATTGGTTTAATAAATGATTTAATGGCTCACTCACTCACTCACTCACACACTCACTCACTCACTCACTCACTCACTCACTCACACACTCACTCACTCACTCACACACACACACACACTCACACTCACTCACTCACTGACTACTCTAATGCACAGGCAAGTTTGAATCATTATCATAAGTAACTATCATGTTCATATACCATGGTAAAAAAGTACTATGGTGCTTATGACACAAATGCTGCAGACACTTTAATAATTAGTGTTAGAAATATAAACTCTAAAACTAACAGAAATAGCGCTGTGTACCTTATGACACATTGTTAGTGAGAAGTGTTTGACTCTAACATGAAAACACGCGGAGGAAACGAGGAACTGGAGCGATGAGCTTCAAGACACACACGTTCCGCTACACTCCTGCTTGTTTGCTGGATTTATGATGGGCCTTTAGATTGGCGAGACGTTATTTCCTGACAGGTCTGTGTTGGACTGGATGGTTCTCTGGCTTCCTCTGCAGAAGGGCTTTTCTGACAGGAGATGATGTACGCTTGCTGCAGAAAACTGGGCCGCTCTTTCCTTTAATTGGGTCTTGTACCGAAATGCACCCGTGAATTCAGACGGGTCAGATCAGATGAGGAAGACGGCCAGCATCGCTCACTGTGTTTCGCTAAAAGTGGAATATGCACCGTCAGGGAGCTCCTGAAAAGAATATGATTTGTAATGATAATTTTAGAATGAACATTTCAGGATAAACTCCAGGGAGTCTTTTTAGAGATGGAGAAATGTGCAGTGAACAGGTGCAGTTATTACACACAGCATGCTTCTCGGATAATTGTTCACCGTGATTCTCACATTCAGACCCTGTGAAATTTCAGAATTTGCCTTTTGTCCCTCGCATGTCATCTGTGCAAAAGTTTGAGGTCTGTAAGATTTTTTTCATCTTTTTGAAATATCCTCTTATGCTCACCAGAGGCTGCATTTATACGCTCAAATACACAGTAAAAACAGTGAAATATTATCACAATTTATAATAACTGTTTTCTATGTGAATATATTTTAAAACATAATCTATTCCTGTGTATTTTCAGCATCATTACTCCAGTCTTCAGTGTCACATGATCCTTCAGAAATCATTCTGATGTGATGATTTGCTGCTCAAGAAACATTTATGATTATTATCAGTGTTAAAAAAACGTAACAATTCACTTTTTCATGCTGTTTGAACATAAATGTGTGTCGAAAACCATCCTATAATAGTAAAAATCCACTCAGTGCTTTTTTTAATCCCTGTAAATCATAATGTGGCAAGCATTCAAGGCCGAGGGACCAGTGGCGTGATTGTGTGATTGATAATAAGCACCAGCTGCGTGTCTTTGAATGTTTGCCGGTTACCGCCTCCTTATCCCTTCAAATGAACTTATATTGGAACCGAAAACCCGGGAAGAAGGAGTCGGGAACCGGCAAACATTCAAAGACTTTATTAAACCCCCTCACGGATGGCTGCCATGCACACACATAATAAAACATAAACACTAAGTCCAGGCCTGGTCCTCTCTCGCTCCTTCACTCCTCCATGAGATACGAGACCCGTGCCGTTCGCTCATGGTCCCGCGGCCTCGACTCCACACATGAGCAGTGTCTCAGAACAAGATGTTCGCAGTGACATCACTTTGCACAGGCCCCGCCCACGACTGCTGTTTCATTACTCCCGACGTCTGAGCCGCTGTAGACGCAATGGATTACTCTTATACCTACTTTTGTGTAAACCTTTGCAAATCATTTCACTC
>CM040918.1:2734960-2757460 GCA_023029165.1 Gobiocypris rarus
GCACACGTTTCCTTTGATCCGCACTCGCTGGACACAGCGCCGAGAGCCTGGCCGTGCGTCTCGCTCCTCCTGCCAAGTGTTTTACTCTGTGACAAAAGGAAAGTCATCTCGTTTGATGTGGCTTTTGTCCTTTCAGACGCGACATAGATTATTTTTCTGAGTCTGCCTTAGACTTTGTCACACACGCTGGGGTTTTTCTCAGTCAGGTTCAATCAGAATCGCGTCTTTAAGAGCTTTTCAACATCTCATCATTAAATCCCATATACTGAATATTCAGATGTGCGTGTGATTCATTTTGTGAACAAGCAACATTTAAACTTCAATAGCAAAAATTGCATATATTGTTTTATAATATTTCCTGGGGTGCACTTTTAATGTCAGTGTGAAAAATGTCAATTTAGAAATAAAAAGCATTTTTCCTACCCTGATTTGAACGCTCTATTTGAAGGGGCGTGTCTGCTGTGAGACTTCAGTGTTAACGCCCACTGCTGTGATTGGCCGCTGTGAGACCTCAGTGTAAACGCCCACTGCTGTGATTGGCTGCTGTGAGACCTCAGTGTAAACGCCCACTGCTGTGATTGGCTGCTGTGAGACATCAGTGTAAACGCCCACTGCTGTGATTGGCGCTGTGAGACTTCAGTGTAAACGCCCACTGCTGTGATTGGCTGCTGTGAGACCTCAGTGTAAACGCCCACTGCTGTGATTGGCTGCTGTGAGACTTCAGTGTAAACGCCCACTGCTGTGATTGGCTGCTGTGAGACATCAGTGTAAACGCCCACTGCTGTGATTGGCTGCTGTGAGACTTCAGTGTAAACGCCCACTGCTGTGATTGGCTGACATCTTTGTGTATGAAATAGCTAGTATTACATATGGAACTCTCTCGAAAACTTTTAGCATGTTTTTAATACTACAGCTCTCAAGGTTAACTAATCTTGAAAAGTGTTGATTATAGCATTATATTTAGATCTATAGCTCCAGCGATTGTAAAGCGAGCGTTCTTTGATTGCTTTCTATATATCATTTAATCACAGTTTAAATACAGATTATTTTCATCTACGAAGAGAAACAATGTGAAGTTGAGCATTTAGTCACTGGTTTGATTTGCTGACGCATAGACAAAAAACATCTGACTGTACATGAATCCTATCAGAAATCACTGGTCTCAGATCAGGCATTAGAATGAACACGGTTACTCACATGTTGTGGCATTACTGTCGAGTCCATATCGTGAGAGTCAGTTTGCAAAACATGCGCCGAATTTGTTTCCCAAAGAATCCACAGTGAAATTTAGCGAATACACATAAATAATGCTCGACTGAGACATTCACATTAATGAAAATAAATAAGCACATTCCTAGCATTAGGATCCTTGGGAAGGTAATGTTATGTTTAGTCGCTCTTCTCTCCTCGTCATCTCACTAACACTCCAGTGGGCGGGGCCAAAGATGCGATGATGATGTAGGCGTCGATCTTCTTCTACGGAGGCCGTCTTTCACCATCTACTGTATCATAGGCACTGGGCATGGTTACAATAAAAGCTGTTTTCAGTTCAGTTATGATGATCTCTTATATGTCAAAAGCTCAAGGAAAAATTCTCAATTCATGACCTCTTTAAACTATTAGTAGAAACAGTAAAGGCATTGCATTATTTGGATCAGCGCCACAGAGCTTAATGGCTCCAATAAAGTTATTTCATTCTTCTTCCTCCCTATTTTGTTGTTGTTTCCTTCCCCCTATCCCCTTTTCCCATCAAATATTTGTTCTCTCCTCTGTAACACATTAAATGAGGTTGCCAGACCTTCAATCTCATTAGGAGGGAAGCACAACTTTGATTTTCTTTATTAGGAAACGTTATCGTGTTTGAGGCAGGCTGGCAGAGTGACTTAAAGTGTGGACTCATTAAAAAATTCAATTAAACTCTCTCTCCTCCGTCCACGTCTAGCTCCCGCATAATGGCATTAGTTCTCATCAGCGAAGGTTGCCAGGTTGACACATGCATAATTCAGATATTCAGTGCGTCAAAGGTTTGAGGAAAACGTTTTTTTTTTTAATTCCTGAAAGCAAACAGAATTAGATATCACACTGAAAATAGCATCAAACTATCACTTTACCAGGCAACCGGCTCCAGTACTGCCAGATACACACACCCAAACACACTCTGTGACTGAGCTGCGGATTCTGTCATTAGAGCTTCACAAGGGTTACATTGGGTTAGTAAGATAAGTTACTTTTCACTTATTCTTTTAAAATTAGATTAGTTTAGAAAAGTTGACTTATTCTGCTTGAGCACATTTGACATCGTCAGTTCTTTCTTTCTTCACACACCTGTGCTGTTTGTTTTAGTGTGCTTACATGCATCAGAGTATGGAAGCTTTTTTCATTATAGACATTACATCAAGGTATTGTCATTTTCTCCGAATTTTAGAGTTTACATGTTGCAAATCTGACTTTGTCTCGGGATTCCTGGTTTTCATCTCTCAATTCTGTCTTTCTGACTTTTTTCCTCAGGAAACATAATGCCTTACATCTCACAATTCAGATTTTTTGTTTGCTTTTTTTTTACAATGTGACGTCAGGCAAGTGTGTTCTGCTAGTTTCAGCCGGACGCAGTTCTCATGTTCACCTCCAGCTCCTCGTGTTTAAATATCAAATGCACTTGCGCATCTGTTCACCCATGTGCGTGTGTGTGTGTGTGTGTGTGTGTGTGTGTGTGTGTGTGTGTGTGTGTGTGTGTGTGTGTGTGTGTGTGTGTGTGTGTGTGTGTGTGTGTGTGTGTGTGTGTGTGTGTGTGTGTGTGTGTGTGTGTGTGTGTCTGAACACCAGGTGTGTGTGTGTGAACACCAGGTGTGTTCAGAAGCATTGTTGGAGAGTTGTTATTGTGAGGAACTGAAAACCACTGACCATTGACCAACACACACCTGCTCTAAAGTTAATAGTGCAGTATTTATGTGTTATTTAAAGTGTGTGTTAGTAATATGAGCCTATAGGCGGAGCACAACGCATGTGCACACACATTTTTAAATATTTAAAATAAAAGGATTCCTCTCTGGAGAAGCGTTCATGTAAATAGTGAATCCGCTCATGGTGCAACACAACTGGCTTTTAAAGGGAAAGGGAGATGAGACTCTGATTGGTTTATTGCACGTTACGCCCCTCGTCATTAAGAGACGAGGGGTGACCTTTTTGGACCATGCGCTGACCGTTTTTCAAGTCATTAAACTAGCAGAAGTGGATTCAGACACGCTGTAAGAGCACCTGCGCCGTGAGCTTCAGACCATGTGCTCAGATCAGTAAAATAGGGCCCTATGTCTTTCCATTGTGATATTTTGTCTTGGATTTGGTTTATATCTTGCAATTCAGACTTTTTTCTCAGAATTCTGAATGTATATCTCACAATTATTGCTCCCGAAACAGAATAAAAACCAAAAAAGTTAATTGCGTAATTAGGTAATAAGTAATTTTTCTCGCAATTGCAAGTTTAGATATCACAATTTTGGCTTTACATCTCACAATCCAGTTTTTTTTCTTGTTTATATCTCACTTTTCTGAAATTTTGTCTTGGAACTCTAAGTTTCATCTCCAGAATTGTGCGTTTATATCTTGCAATTTTGAGTTTACAACTCTCAGTTCAGATTCACCCTACCCCCCTCCCCCCCAGAATTGCGTATTTTTTACTCTGTGGCAGAAATAAGCTTCGATATCAGAGAGACTGTGATCTGCAGACTCCAGAACAGTGTTTTGACTGTATATCCATCATCTCTGAGACTCTGCTCTGCTCAAAGAGAACCGTCTGAAGGGTTCCTCCCTCTGACAGCTGCAGTGTGTGTGTCTGTGTCTCTGCATGCTCCACTTGTGCATAATGACGAGGAACCAAACTTAAAGTATTGATGATACTAACTGGATTACATTAGTGTGACAGTATTTGCTTAATTGTAGTAGCTGCATTGTTTATTTGTCATATATTGCCGATACAGCCGAGTGGTTAGTCGAGCTGCAGTCCTCATCAAACACGCCTGTGTCATATATAGCACTGGGAGTCTGATTCATTTCAGCTCATTGGCTCATTTGGGTGGTTTATGTCTATGTTGTCGTTATAACCTGCTGTTCATCTCTATTTTGGTTTAGTTTATTGTAAGGGTATATTGTATATCAAAGGGTTGCCTAGCAACGAGGGGAGAGGACGCTGGCGTTGTCTGTTCGCCGCTTTTCCACCCGACTTTAGTTTAACTTATGTTAGTTTTAGATTTTTATTTTTATTTTTGGACCATAACTAGTATAATCAGTCATATTGGGACTGTTCCTTGGATCGTATCGCCTCAGATAACTCTACTTGGCTGTTGACAGTTGGTACATGGCAGTTGGTAGTTTCGAATGGACTCTCTCATGACAGGAGAGGAAGCTCATTTTTCGCCATTTTTCTACGTCTAAAACATTTTTGTATGGATTGTTATGGTTTGCTTCTAATTCAGAAGGACGTTTACTCACCTACTGCTATCTCTTCTAAGTATCGGCTGTTTTGCTGGTGATTGCTGGGAGCTTGGCTCATGCATTCCTCTGCCATGGTATGGACCATCTTCTCGCTGTGCCTGACAGTGTCCAGCTCCGTGTTTGGATAATGCCTAGCACTAGTCAAGACCTTCCAGCAGCCATGATGAAGCTAAAATATTCAATCCTGCAGCAACTAAATTTCAACAACCGCACTGCCCGCGCGCATTGCGGTCATTAAGGAACATGGACTTCTGCGCCGACCGCGTTACATCCATAGAGGCTCTCGTCGTGGGCTTGTTTTCCATCAGAACACTCTGCTTCAGCCATACCATCCATCTGGACCACTGTCACTTAACTACCGTGTCATCAGAACAGTGTTGCTCTCTGTGTTGGTAACACGGGAAACACCGCAAGATAGGCTCCCACCTATCTCAAGGAACTCCTCACCACACAAACATCCACACGTAACCTCCGTTCTGTTTCGGCTTGTCTTCTCAGGACTCCCAGGACCAATCTCTGTACTATGGGAGATCGGGCCTTCTGCTCAGCAGCCCCAGTCTGTGGAATGCACTCACTGACCACTTCATGGACCCCACAGACTATAAATGTTTTTAAACGTGGTCTTAAAACCCACCTTTTTAGCTTTTAATTGATTTGATGTTACTTATTTTTCTGTTTTATTTATTTATTTATTTATTTATTTTAGTTTTTGATTGTTTCAAATCTGTAGCACTTTGAGATTTTGCCTTATGTAAAGTGCATTATAAATAAAATTTATTATTATTATTATTATTAAAACCAAAATACCAAAATTTGTTTGCCAAAATACAGGCTAATCATGACGGTCTCTGTGATTCTTTCTTTTAAAAGCATTAAATGAATCAAAAGTGACAGTAAAGACATTTTATAATGTTACAAAAGATTTCAAATAAATGCAAACTGTTTTCAACAATTGATCATGTTTGTTGATCATCAAATCCTCATATGAGAATGATTAGTGAAGGATCATGTGACACTGAAGACTGGAGGAATGATGATAAACTCAGCTTTGATCATAGGATATAAATCACACTGCACTATATATTCACATAGACAACAGCTGATTAGAATTAGAATAATATTTCAAAAATTGTACTGTATTTTTGATTAAATTAATGCAGCCTTGGTGAGCAGAAGAGACTCATATATACATATATCCTGACCAGGCCTAACATTATGACCATCTTCCTAATATTTAGTTGGTCTCCCTTTTGCTGCCAAAACAGCCCTGACCCGTCGAGGGCTGTTTCTCCACTATAGCCCTGAAGGTGTGCTCACGTGCCACTGTTGGTGCTTTCGGCGGGGTCAGGGGTCAGCATGGGCACCCTGACTGGTCAGCGGCTATGCCGCCCATACGCAACAAACTGCGATGCACTGTGTATTCTGACACCTTTCTATCAGAACCAGCATTAACTTCTTGAGCAGTTTGATCTCCAGTAGCTCGTCTGTTTGATCGAACCACACGGGCCAGCCTTCGCTCCACACGTGCATCAATGAGCCTGGGCCCTGTGGCCGGTTCTCCACTGTTCCTTCCTTGGAGCACTTTTGATAGATCCTGACCACTGCAGACCGGGAACACCCCACAAGAGCTGCAGTTTTGGAGATGCTCTGACCCAGTCGTCTAGCCATCACAATTTGGACCTTGTCAAACTCGCTCAAATCCTTACGCTTGCCCATTTTTCCTGCTTCTAGCACATCAACTTTGAGGACAAAATGTTCAATTGCTGCCTAATATATCCCACCCACTAACAGGAGCCGTGATGAAGAGATCATCAGTGTTATTCACTTCACCTGTCAGTGGTCATAATGTTATGCCTGATTGGTGTATATACATAGAGAGAGGGGTTACAGCTACAGCACATTGACTTCTGCACAAGGACTCAAATTAATCATTTTTAAAACGTTTTCCTTTAAAATTTCACAACAGAAGGAGGACAGCCCAGGAGAGCGTTTGATTATTGCTCCGGCTTAAGCCTAAAATATGTCCATATTTATCAACACGAGGTTAAAGTTTAATCAACCCATTAACGGAAATCCTCAAGGGGTGAAACATTCCCCGAAACCATCTTTATTACTTACTGACCCACAAAACCTGTGAGGAACTATCAGCAGCGAACACTCTCCGCCCTGCGAAGCCTCGAGCGATACACCCAGCCCATAAACAGCTCAAACGGTCTCCGCTCGCTCAAATTAAACACCCAGCCGTCTGGAGACTTGCTGTTTCCTTTTCCCTTTCTCTCAAACATAAAAAGGAGATGTTACAGAGGTTAACCTCTTCTAAAAAGCTTTGCTTTTCTCCAAGTGATGCAACATGCTGTAAACTCTTGACTTCGAGGGCCTTTGGTTTTCTGGCACTTTTATAATGCACTCGAGAGCTGGAGCGATGGGAGAGCGGGCTCTTCGGTCCCGTGACTTCACAGCGAGGAGGAATTAGTTCTATGCAAATGTTGCTGCGTTCCCTCAATAAAAAGAAAACCACTGAGCAGGCAAATCTACAGTCTATAAAGCCCACTCAGGCAGAACGAGGAAACCTGCCATGAAGTTAATAAGACTTGTGCTCTATTAAAATAAATAGACAACAATAAAAGCTTCCATTTGCCACACCCCAGCAAACAAACCGCACTTTAAAGCGCCTGCCGAGAAACAGGCCGAGATATTGAAGAAAAATGACCCTACGACAGAAAAACACCGGCACAAACTTGGGCGGCAGAGTATGAAAGGTGAAATTAAAGTCTGGTTGGGCTGGCCAAGCGTATGAGACTCCATTGGGAGATCCATCATTTATATCCGTTCTGGTTTCGGCCCGTGATGCTTAGCAACGGAGAGGATGAGGGATTAGATCGGGACATGAGAAAACAGCGCTGACATTTACAGGTAGATCATGTGGCTGTCGCAGAACGAGACAACACGCTGAGCCCATCTGAAAACTGATGAAGCGCGGAGCAGAGCTGTAAATGAAAGAGATGCATGGCAGTTTAAGAAATAAACGTGCATTATTCAGTCAACGATGTTCGGAATGATATGCTGGAGTACAGTATATACTGCATAAACCTGGCAATAAAAAATAGTACAATACGTATGCAACACTTTTATTGCCACCTCACTATTTTGAGTGACGTATGGATGGATGGATGGATACATAATAGATAGATGGATGGATGGATGATGGATGGATGGATGGATGGATGATGGATGGATGGATGGATGGATGGATGGATGGATGGATGATGGATGGATGGATGGATGGATGGATGGATGAATGGATGAATGGATGGATGGATGGATGGATGGATGGATGGATGGATGGATGGATGGATGGATGGATGGATGATGGATGGATGGATGGATGGATGATGGATGGATGGATGGATGGATGATGGATGGATGGATGGATGGATGGATGGATGGATGGATGATGGATGGATGGATGGATGGATGGATGGATGGATGGATGGATGGATGGATGGATGATGGATGGATGGATGATGGATGGATGGATGGATGATGGTTGGATGGATGGATGATGGATGGATGGATGATGGATGGATGGATGGATGGATGGATGGATGGACGATGGATGGATGGATGGATGGATGGATGGATGGATGGATGGATGATGGATGGATGGATGGATGGATGGATGGATGATGGATGGATGGATGGATGGATGGATGGATGGATGGATGGATGGATGGATGGATGGATGGATGATGGATGATGGATGATGGATGATGGATGGATGGACGATGGATGGATGGATGATGGATGGATGGATGGATGGATGGATGGATGGATGATGGATGGATGGATGGATGAATGGATGATGGATGATGGATGATGGATGGATGGATGGATGGATGGATGGATGGATGATGGATGGATGGATGATGGATGATGGATGGATGATGGATGGATGATGGATGATGGATGATGGATGATGGATGGATGGATGGATGGATGGATGGATGGATGGATGGATGATGGATGATGGATGGATGATGGATGGATGATGGATGATGGATGGATGGATGGATGGATGGATGGATGATGGATGATGGATGGATGATGGATGATGGATGATGGATGATGGATGATGGATGGATGGACGATGGATGGATGGATGATGGATGGATGGATGGATGGATGGATGGATGGATGGATGATGGATGGATGGATGGATGGATGGATGGATGGATGATGGATGATGGATGATGGATGATGGATGGATGGACGATGGATGGATGGATGATGGATGGATGGATGGATGGATGGATGGATGGATGGATGGATGATGGATGGATGATGGATGGATGATGGATGATGGATGATGGATGGATGGATGGATGGATGGATGGATGATGGATGATGGATGATGGATGGATGGATGGATGGATGGATGGATGGATGGATGGATGGATGGATGGATGATGGATGATGGATGGATGATGGATGGATGATGGATGATGGATGATGGATGATGGATGGATGGATGGATGGATGGATGGATGGATGATGGATGATGGATGGATGATGGATGGATGATGGATGATGGATGGATGGATGGATGGATGGATGATGGATGATGGATGGATGATGGATGATGGATGATGGATGATGGATGGATGGATGGATGGATGGATGGATGGATGGATGGATGGATGGATGGATGGATGGATGATGGATGATGGATGGATGATGGATGGATGATGGATGGATGGATGATGGATGGATGGATGGATGGATGGATGGATGGATGGATGGATGGATGGATGGATGATGGATGGATGATGGATGATGGATGGATGATGGATGATGGATGATGGATGGATGGATGGATGGATGGATGGATGGATGGATGGATGGATGGATGGATGATGGATGATGGATGGATGATGGATGGATGATGGATGATGGATGATGGATGGATGGATGGATGGATGGATGGATGGATGGATGATGGATGGATGATGGATGGATGGATGGATGGATGGATGGATGGATGGATGGATGGATGATGGATGGATGATGGATGGATGGATGGATGGATGGATGGATGGATGGATGGATGATGGATGATGGATGGATGATGGATGGATGATGGATGATGGATGATGGATGGATGGATGGATGGATGGATGGATGGATGGATGATGGATGGATGATGGATGGATGGATGGATGGATGGATGGATGGATGGATGGATGGATGGATGGATGGATGGATGGATGATGGATGGATGTTCGGTGTGTGTCAGTGGCCCATGCTCATGAATGAGTAACAGGTGACGGGACGGGCGAGCGGTGAATATCTGAAGCCGAGAGGCAGAGCAGTAACCGCAGAGCTGCAGGAAGATGAATCCTCCCGTCTGATCTCTGCACATGGACCACAAACCCGGACCAGATAACAATCTGTGCACGACATGCTGACAAAATCATCAGGCAGAAAGATTTGTTTTATTGGGAGAAAACTGGAGAACAACAGGCTATCAGCGGTTTATCGTCTCACATCAGGATCACATCCGTCACTCTCAGGGTTTCTATACAGGGATTTCAAGGCGACTGTTGTTCATTTCCTTAAGTAACGGCCATTAATGGTTAACGGAAGTGAGCCATTAAGAACTATTACAGACTTAAATGCCGTGAAATCTAATTTACATACAATAAAGACCTCATTTACACACAAATGGTAATTAATTTTTGCAGATTTTGCAGAATATAAAATGCATAAATTATCAGGAATGAGTTAGATTGACTGAATAGAAGGTGTTTGCATATATATACATATTTATCATATTTTCTGTTGAGTTCAGCATGTGAGGTTCAGCAGAAATACACTCTGACGCTCACACAAGGCCTGATGACCAAACGTGCAACTTCAACTTCTTCTAATAACTTCTAGTTATTATTCTAGGGAGTCCTTTCCACTAAAAAGTTGCTAACAGATGTGCAAAAGTTGCTACTGTTTGTTATTAAAAAAAACTCAATTATCATTCTATAGGTTCAGGGTAATCATGAACTAAAACTAAAACCATTAAAAAAAAGTTAAATTAAATTAATATAAATGTAAAAAATATTAATATTTAGACATTTTATTTAAAAAAAGATAAAAATAACAAAAACACAACAACATGACTATAAATTATAGTCATGTATATATATATATATATATATATATATATATATATATATATATATATATATATATATATATATATATATATATATATATATTACAGTGGTTATAAAATATATATTTTTCATTCTATATTAGGTTCAGGGTTATTGTAAGCTAAAATTAAAACCATAAAAACATAAATTAATCTAAATGATAAAAAAGCATTAAAAAAATAATAAAAATAATTCAGCTGTTTGCGAAGGCAACATTTATCATTTTCATTCTAGTTTAACTTTCATTACTAAACTTACCTAAAAATGAAATAAAGATTTACAATAAAACTATTTAGACATTTATTGAAAAGAAAAAATGATAAAAAATGACAAAAATGCACAACAAAATTACTAAAACTTAAATGTCATTAAAAATACTAAAAATAAAAAATGTAAAAATAATTAAAAATAGTAAAAAATTATTATATCAGTGGTTATAAAATATATTTTTCATTCTATATTAGGTTCAGAATTATTGTTAACCATAAAAAAACATAAATGATTATAAATATTACAAAATATTAATTCATCTAATTGCGAAAATAACATTTATCGATTTCATTCAGTCTTACTTGAATTACAAAAATTAGCTAAAAATTACTTTTTAAAAAATGACAAAATTACTAAAGCTTAAAAATGTCCAAATTGTTTTAGAATTAACATTTCTCCCATTATCACCGTTTATTCCATATATTTTAGAAAAGCTAATAAAATATGGCAAGAACTGTGTCAGAAACTCATCTTGATAACATCAGATCACTTTGATAGAAAGGGATGTAATGGATCACAATCAACCAATCAGCTGAACACAATTAGATAATACCAGTCTAACTCAACCAATGAGCAAGCAATGCTTCATTTTGTTCAGTCTGTGGGGTCAAAGGTCACATTAAACACATGCTCAGCTCAAAGTGTCCGGATCAGTTTCACCGATGGTCACCGTATGAAGGATTTTTGGGAATAATATGCCACAGTTTACTTTATTTTGCTCTCCTCACTTATACTATATAAATGACATCTGAATCATTTTTGGTTCGACTGTATATCAGAAGGCTTAAAATATCTTCCAGGTTGACGAATACTGAGAATAAAAAGAATTTATCAAGCAAATCCCATTTTTCTTCGCATGTCAGCTTAGGAGCTCTCCTGGACCCGTTTTCCTCCCTCACACGTCACAGATATTTATGTGATTTGATGTACGGTAAAACGACTCGGTGTTGTTAAAGACGGTGACCTGCATCTGAGAAACCAAGCCCGGCTCTAAATTCCATTTGAAATCCATTTGGATCCATAAGTCTCCATTCCCTCCCTTTCTCAAGTGCAGACAAACAGTCGCCTTGTCTGGGCCGGCCGGAGTAATTTAATTTAGGAGCAGGAAACATGTCATCCGCTCCGTGCGCGTGTAAGGCCGGCTGTTATGCAGCGAGTTTATATTTAAGGCCGTCAGAGAAATGTAATAAGTGCCCTGCGTGCTGTGAGGAGCAGGAGCGATGCGGCTCAGTAACATCCGAGCAGGAGAGTTTGTGGATAAATGGCAATTATCGGATTAGACGCTATATTTAGATGTGTGAAACACAGAAGCACGTAATTAAACACACAGAGAGTGACGCACATAAAGCTGCATTTAAACGCTGCAGACACAGCATGCCTTTGTAAACGGCAGCTTAATTTGCGCTCCCAAATAAAGGTGCGATTCCGCCGGGCTATTAATGGATGTGCCGGTGCTTCAGGTGTGAATGAGACTCTTTGTGAGTCACTGTGTGTTGAGTTCAGAGCGCCGCTGAACATCCTGATGAGGCTGGATCTTATTAACGCGCCGATGATGACTCATGCACTTTGACATTTATCATCCTTCCTGACAATTATGGGTGATATTAATGCATTACCTGAGTCGCGCGATTCAGCCTGATGCATCAACACAGCGCAGAGAACGTTTGGCATAGCGGTCAGGGAATGTAAAAGGTCTGCAAAGTGCACCACAAATAAAGTTAGTTTCCGAAAAGAATGAATCGATTCGTAGTCTCACTTTCTGTTACGTAATGCCATTGCTCCGCCCTCAAACACTGTAGTTGTATCTGAGACTGGCAGAGTTTGGTTAGTGCTGTTCAGGTTTCTGACGAAACAAATTGCCATCTGACCAATCTGAGCAGAGTAGACCAATCACAACACACTGGGTCATCTGACCAATCAGAGCAGAATTGAGCAATCACAACACACTGGGCCTTCTGACCAATCAGAGCAGAGTTGAGCAATCACAACACACTGGGCCTTCTGACCAATCAGAGCAGAGTTGACCAATCACAACAGACTGGGCCATCTGACCAATCAGAGCAGAGCAGAGTCGACCAATCACAACACACTGGGTCATCTGACCAATCAGAGCAGAGCAGAGTTGAGCAATCACAACAGACTGGGTCATCTGACCAATCAGAGCAGAGTTGACCAATCACAACACACTGGGCCATCTGACCAATCAGAGCAGAGTAGACCAATCACAACACACTGGGTCATCTGACCAATCAGAGCAGAGTTGACCAATCACAACACACTGGGTCATCTGACCAATCAGGCAGAGTTGACCAATCACAACACACTGGGTCATCTGACCAATCAGAGCAGAGTTGACCAATCACAACACACTGGGTCATCTGACCAATCAGAGCAGAGTAGACCAATCACAACAGACTGGGTCATCTGACCAATCAGAGCAGAGTTGACTAATCACAACACACTGGGTCATCTGACCAATCAGAGCAGAGTAGACCAATCACAACACACTGGGTCATTTGACCAATCAGAGCAGAGTTGACCAATCACAACAGACTGGACCATCTGACCAATCAGAGCAGAGCAGAGTCGACCAATCACAACACACTGGGTCATCTGACCAATCAGAGCAGAGCAGAGTTGAGCAATCACAACAGACTGGGTCATCTGACCAATCAGAGCAGAGTTGACCAATCACAACACACTGGGCCATCTGACCAATCAGAGCAGAGTTGACCAATCACAACACACTGGGCCATCTGACCAATCAGAGCAGAGTTGACCAATCACAACACACTGGGTCATCTGACCAATCAGAGCAGAGTTGACCAATCACAACAGACTGGGCCATCTGACCAATCAGAGCAGAGTAGACCAATCACAACAGACTGAGCCATCTGACCAATCAGAGCAGAGTAGACCAATCACAACAGACTGGGCCATCTGACCAATCAGAGCAGAGTAGACCAATCACAACAGACTGGGCCATCTGACCAATCAGAGTAGACCAATCACAACAGACTGGGTCATCTGACCAATCAGAGCAGAGTTGACCAATCACAACACACTGGGTCATCTGACCAATCAGAGCAGAGTTGACCAATCACAACACACTGGGTCATCTGACCAATCAGAAGAGAGTTGACCAATCACAACAGACTGGACCATCTGACCAATCAGAGCAGAGCAGAGTCGACCAATCACAACACACTGGGTCATCTGACCAATCAGAGCAGAGCAGAGTTGAGCAATCACAACAGACTGGGTCATCTGACCAATCAGAGCAGAGTTGACCAATCACAACACACTGGGCCATCTGACCAATCAGAGCAGAGTTGACCAATCACAACACACTGGGTCATCTGACCAATCAGAGCAGAGTTGACCAATCACAACACACTGGGTCATCTGACCAATCAGAGCAGAGTTGACCAATCACAACACACTGGGTCATCTGACCAATCAGAGCAGAGTTGACCAATCACAACACACTGGGTCATCTGACCAATCAGAGCAGAGACCAATCACAACAGACTGGGTCATCTGACCAATCAGAGCAGAGTTGACCAATCACAACACACTGGGTCATCTGACCAATCAGAGCAGAGTAGACCAATCACAACACACTGGGTCATCTGACCAATCAGAGCAGAGTTGACCAATCACAACAGACTGGACCATCTGACCAATCAGAGCAGAGCAGAGTCGACCAATCACAACACACTGGGTCATCTGACCAATCAGAGCAGAGCAGAGTTGAGCAATCACAACAGACTGGGTCATCTGACCAATCAGAGCAGAGTTGACCAATCACAACACACTGGGCCATCTGACCAATCAGAGCAGAGTTGACCAATCACAACACACTGGGCCATCTGACCAATCAGAGCAGAGTTGACCAATCACAACACACTGGGTCATCTGACCAATCAGAGCAGAGTTGACCAATCACAACAGACTGGGCCATCTGACCAATCAGAGCAGAGTAGACCAATCACAACAGACTGAGCCATCTGACCAATCAGAGCAGAGTAGACCAATCACAACAGACTGGGCCATCTGACCAATCAGAGCAGAGTAGACCAATCACAACAGACTGGGCCATCTGACCAATCAGAGTAGACCAATCACAACAGACTGGGTCATCTGACCAATCAGAGCAGAGTTGACCAATCACAACACACTGGGTCATCTGACCAATCAGAGCAGAGTTGACCAATCACAACACACTGGGTCATCTGACCAATCAGAAGAGAGTTGACCAATCACAACAGACTGGACCATCTGACCAATCAGAGCAGAGCAGAGTCGACCAATCACAACACACTGGGTCATCTGACCAATCAGAGCAGAGCAGAGTTGAGCAATCACAACAGACTGGGTCATCTGACCAATCAGAGCAGAGTTGACCAATCACAACACACTGGGCCATCTGACCAATCAGAGCAGAGTAGACCAATCACAACAGACTGAGCCATCTGACCAATCAGAGCAGAGTAGACCAATCACAACAGACTGGGCCATCTGACCAATCAGAGTAGACCAATCACAACAGACTGGGTCATCTGACCAATCAGAGCAGAGTTGACCAATCACAACACACTGGGTCATCTGACCAATCAGAGCAGAGTTGACCAATCACAACAGACTGGACCATCTGACCAATCAGAGCAGAGCAGAGTCGACCAATCACAACACACTGGGTCATCTGACCAATCAGAGCAGAGCAGAGTTGAGCAATCACAACAGACTGGGTCATCTGACCAATCAGAGCAGAGTTGACCAATCACAACACACTGGGCCATCTGACCAATCAGAGCAGAGTTGACCAATCACAACACACTGGGCCATCTGACCAATCAGAGCAGAGTAGACCAATCACAACAGACTGGGCCATCTGACCAATCAGAGCAGAGTAGACCAATCACAACAGACTGGGCCATCTGACCAATCAGAGCAGAGTAGACCAATCACAACAGACTGAGCCATCTGACCAATCAGAGCAGAGTAGACAAATCACAACAGACTGGGTCCATCTGACCAATCAGAGCAGAGTAGACCAATCACAACAGACTGGGTCATCTGACCAATCAGAGCAGAGTAGACCAGTCACAACAGACTGGGCCATCTGACCAATCAGAGCAGAGTAGACCAATCACAACAGACTGGGCCATCTGACCAATCAGAGCAGAGTAGACCAATCACAACAGACTGAGCCATCTGACCAATCAGAGCAGAGTAGACCAATCACAACAGACTGGGTCATCTGACCAATCAGAGCAGAGTAGACCAATCACAACAGACTGAGCCATCTGACCAATCAGAGCAGAGTAGACCAATCACAACAGACTGGGCCATCTGACCAATCAGAGCAGAGTAGACCAATCACAACAGACTGGGCCATCTGACCAATCAGAGCAGAGTAGACCAATCACAACAGACTGGGCCATCTGACCAATCAGAGCAGAGTAGACCAATCACAACAGACTGGGTCATCTGACCAATCAGAGCAGAGTAGACCAATCACAACAGACTGGGCCATCTGACCAATCAGAGCAGAGTAGACCAATCACAACAGACTGGGCCATCTGACCAATCAGAGCAGAGTAGACCAATCACAACAGACTGGGCCATCTGACCAATCAGAGCAGAGTAGACCAATCACAACAGACTGGGCCATCTGACCAATCAGAGCAGAGTAGACCAATCACAACAGACTGGGCCATCTGACCAATCAGAGCAGAGTAGACCAATCACAACAGACTGGGCCATCTGACCAATCAGAGCAGAGTTGACCAATCACAACAGACTGGGCCATCTGACCAATCAGAGCAGAGTTGACCAATCACAACAGACTGAGCCATCTGACCAATCAGAGCAGAGTTGACCAATCACAACAGACTGAGCCATCTGACCAATCAGAGCAGAGTAGATCGATCACAACAGACTGGGCCATCTGACCAATCAGAGCAGAGTAGACCAATCACAACAGACTGGGCCATCTGACCAATCGGAGCAGAGTAGACCAATCACAACAGACTGGGCCATCTGACCAATCAGAGCAGAGTAGACCAATCACAACAGACTGGGCCATCTGACCAATCGAGCAGAGTAGACCAATCACAACAGACTGGGCCATCTGACCAATCGAGCAGAGTAGACCAATCACAACAGACTGGGCCATCTGACCAATCAGAGCAGAGTAGACCAATCACAACAGACTGAGCCATCTGACCAATCAGAGCAGAGTTGACCAATCACAACAGACTGGGCCATCTGACCAATCAGAGCAGAGTTGACCAATCACAACAGACTGGGCCATCTGACCAATCAGAGCAGAGTAGACCAATCACAACAGACTGGGCCATCTGACCAATCGGAGCAGAGTAGACCAATCACAACAGACTGGGTCATCTGACCATTCAGAGCAGAGTAGACTAATCACAACAGACTGAGCCATCTGACCAATCAGAGCAGAGTAGACTAATCACAACAGACTGTTTAATCTGACCAATCAGAGCAGAGTAGACTAATCACAACACACTGGGTCATCTGACCAATCAGAGCAGAGTAGACCAATCACAACAGACTGAGCCATCTGACCAATCAGAGCAGAGTAGACCAATCACAACAGACTGGGCCATCTGACCAATCGGAGCAGAATAGACCAATCACAACAGACTGGGTCATCTGACCAATCAGAGCAGAGTTGACCAATCACAACAGACTGGGCCATCTGACCAATCGGAGCAGAATAGACCAATCACAACAGACTGAGCCATCTGACCAATCAGAGCAGAGTAGACCAATCACAACAGACTGGGTCATCTGACCAATCAGAGCAGAATAGACCAATCACAACAGACTGAGCCATCTGACCAATCAGAGCAGAGTTGACTAATCACAACAGACTGAGCCATCTGACCAATCAGTGCAGAGTAGACCAATCACAACAGACTGGATCATCTGACCAATCAGAGCAGAGTAGACTAATCACAACACACTGGGTCATCTGACCAATCAGAGCAGAGTAGACCAATCACAACAGACTGGGTCATCTGACCAATCAGAGCAGAGTGGACCAATCACAACAGACTGAGCCATCTGACCAATCAGAGCAGAGTTGACTAATCACAACAGACTGAGCCATCTGACCAATCAGTGCAGAGTAGACCAATCACAACAGACTGGGTCATCTGACCAATCAGAGCAGAGTAGACCAATCAGAGCAGAGTTGACCAATCACAACAGACTGGGCCATCTGACCAATCAGAGCAGAATAGACCAATCACAACAGACTGGGTCATCTGACCAATCAGAGCAGAGTAGACCAATCAGAGCAGAGTTGACCAATCACAACACACTGGATCATCTGACCAATCAGAGCAGAGTAGACCAATCACAACAGACTGGGCCATCTGACCAATCAGAGCAGAGTAGACCAATCAGAGCAGAGTTGACCAATCACAACAGACTGGGCCATCTGACCAATCAGAGCAGAGTAGACCAATCACAACACACTGGGCCATCTGACCAATCAGAGCAGAGTAGACCAATCACAACAGACTGGGTCATCTGACCAATCAGAGCAGAGTAGACCAATCAGAGCAGAGTTGACCAATCACAACAGACTGGGCCATCTGACCAATTAGAGCAGAGTAGACCAATCAGAGCAGAATAGACCAATCACAACAGACTGGGCCATCTGACCAATCAGTGCAGAGTAGACCAATCACAACACACTGGGTCATCTGACCAATCAGAGCAGAGTAGACCAATCACAACAGACTGGGCCATCTGACCAATCAGAGCAGAGTAGACTAATCACAACACACTGGGTCATCTGACCAATCAGAGCAGAGTAGACCAATCACAACAGACTGGGCCATCTGACCAATCAGAGCAGAGCAGGCTCTCAGAAAGGCGGGGTTTAAAGAGACTGAACCGTTTTCAGAATCTTTGAGAAATGAGATGATGTTTGTTGCACATTATAAGAAAATTAAAGTGTTTGGATGCATGTAAACATACAGTAGGACGTTACTCCAGCGTTACTGTCGCAGTGACAAACATAATCATATCCGTTTAACTAACGTGAAATAACTCTAACGTGAGATTCCCTTCCAGCTGTTGTTCTGCTTCGACAGAAGTCATTTACAGTATCAGCATCCCTTCTAAAGACGATCATCACGGAAATATTGTCAACATGCAATTTTCATGCAACTTTCTCTTGCTTGGGTGAAATATAAACCAGGCTTTGTGAGATGGTCTGTGCATTATAGGTCAGATGGCGTAGCGCCGGTGGACAGCTTGTCTTCTGCTGTGGAAAGAGACGGATTGAAGGTGTTCTGGAGCAATGATCTGCTCTGGAGGCCCGTCTCTGTGGGACTGAAGTGTGTCTCTGGTATCCACCCTCCTGTCACAGGCTCTGTTTAAAGACATCCTTCACTCCTGGGTTCAGGCCATGGCTTCCCACACTCAATAGAGAATCAATCAAAGCACTAATTTACCAATTAGTCCCATTATTCTCTATAAATAAACACGACGCTGGCTTCCCCTCGTCTTCTCCTGGGAGTCAGACGTGTCCTGGACATTGATTTGACTGCAAACGCAGGACTGACCAATGCACAAGTCTGGAAAAACATGGCATGAGGTGTTATATTTGCATGTAATGCAGGCTGTGGCCGGTTGCATAACATGCTTAGTCTCAGTAAGTCATCTAATTTTCTTTTTGAAGACTGGTCATAACTTATTTCAATCAAACGACTGGCCTAATTTCAGCCCGAGAAGTCTTAACTTAGAGTTTGTGTTAATGCAACTGACCCCAGATCAGCTGCAGGTTCAATGTTTCATTACATGACAATCACAATTAACCTAAAATTAACCTTTTTTTTGTAGGTCCATTAAGATTTTTGTGCATAATGCCATCATTTATTATAAGGATTGAACCCCATATGCATGTCTGGATATGTTGCTTTACATTTAAACATGTCTATTATTAATATTATTAAATAAAATATTTTTAGCTTAAAAATATTGTCATTGATTTAAATAAAGTGGAAATAAAATAATACTTTTTTACTTCAAAAACTAAAATTTGCACAAAAATAAATGAAATTAAATAAAAAGGATTCAATTAATGCTAAATATGAATATTTAAAAAAAAATGAGTATTTAGCTTATTTTTCAGTTTTATTTATTTTAGTGCAAAGTTTTTTAAAAATTATATATTTTATTTTAGCTGAATTTTTTTTTAAATAATTAACATGAAAGCTAAAAATATGAAAAAAAAAAACATAAATTCTAAATATTTTTAAAAACGAAACTTAAACCGTGGCACATAACTTAATACATTTAAACAATGTATGTACTAAAATGAATAAAAATTTATTAAAACTCAACAAATATTAGCTGAAATAAAAAATATATATTATTAGATGAAAAATTGTAACTTTAAAACTTATAGTAATAATAGCAGTATAATAATAGTAATTATGCGCTTTTGTGATTTTTATCTTTGTAATATTTCTATTTAGATTTAATTAAAAAAAATATTTTAGTGTAAAGTTTTCTAAGTTTTCATCTAATAACTATTTTAGCTGAAATAAATAAATAATACATAATTAAAATGAAAGCTTAAAATATGAAAATAATAACATAAATTCAAAATATTTAAAAAAACTTAAACCTTGGCAAATAAATACTAAAACTACTGAAACTAAAGATAAATAATTGAAAACATAAACTAAAAATATAAAAATCAAATTTGATTCAAAATTCTAATAAATATTATAATACTATATTAATAATACTAAAACACCACTTAATCAAAACATTCAGTAAAATGTTAATGTTTCAATGAACCTACAAGTTCAATTAAACCATCAAAATATGATGGAAATACTTTTAAATGTCTTAATATGAGGGAAGAACAAGAGAATAAAGTTGAGATGTTTATCTGACAAAATTCTTTGACAAAAAAGGCTAAATTATATAAAAATGCATAAGCAAAAAGGTCACATTGATCACGACATAAGCAGTCATAATTTCTTTGTATGAAAGCCTGGACAAAAATTTGTATCATATTTCATGGCATTATCACAAATAAAACACAATAAAACGTGAGTCATGTGTGGCAGAATTATGGACCAATGAGATTGCAAGGTGGGCGGGGCTACGCATCACAATGCCACGTACACAGAAACCAAGCCACGCATAAAATGGACTTAAAAGCTCAGATTTAATTGTTAACCGTCGTAGTTAGCACATGCTGCTAGTGATGAGGAATAATCACGCTGGAGTCATGTATAAAAGCTTATATAATCTTTGGGCTGCATTATTATTTAATGAAAGCCGCTTCCTCTGGCCTTGTAATGAGTTTAACGGAATAAATGAGAAATTGGTTTAAGAGGGTCTTTCAGGTCACGTACATTTGTGCATCTCCACAGATCCGTCTGAAGCATTCAAGGAAACCTTCTCAAGGCCGACTCCATTAGTCATGCTAAAGTGCGGCGTGTGGTAGCGACACGGGCTCCGTCTCCGTGACAAACAGCATGTGCGCACGAGCGTGTTCGATCCCCAAGGCTGCTCGGGTTTGAGCGCGCGCTGGTGGAGGTATCTGTCATCTCCTGGCAAAACATGTCAGTCACAGCGCAGACAGATGTCACCGCGTTCACAGGCACCGAGATCACATCAAACTAGCGCATCTCATCACAAAAGCCAGAAATAGGTTATCTGAGCTCGGGAAAAGTTTAGTCCCCGCAGAGGACGAACAAGGACAGCGAGGAACGTGCTGGAATTAATGCACGACGTGTAAAGTGCCAACCAACTTCTGAAACTACAGGTTTAGTTGCTAGTTAAGCTTCTTTTACTTTAGCTTGCTAATATACAGCAAGTGGCTGTGTCTTTTTAATGAATGATATCTAATTTATATAAAATCGGAGAAGTAATCTAATAAAATTGTAATTTATTCCTGTGATCAAAGCTGAATTTATCTCCAGATCCTCCAGATCCTTTAGAAATCATACTATCATTTCTGCCAGTTAGAAAAATTTACTTAATTCAAAGGGAAACAAGATTATTCATTGAGTCAAAGTCATTTCCACTGAAACAGGAAGAGAAGGCGGGACATATTGAACAACCCCTCCCCTTTTTTAAAACAGCCAATAGCGTTTCGTTTATATCACAGCTCGGTAACGTTGCAGTTTCCTCCTAATCTCCTCCATATCACTTTAAAATATACTTCTGTGCAGGGTCTGATACGTTTTCTGGTCAGCGCCGACTCGATCACATGATCCGTGCTATCGGGTCTCTGGACTGTCTCTGAAGTGATAGGCCATGTAAAATCCCAGAGCGGGGTCAGCGCATGCTGAGGGTCACAGTGCGCAGAAGTCACCAACTTTCTGCAGAGTCAATCGCTCCAGACCTCCAAACTCCTGTGGCCTTCAGATGAGCTCAAGAACAGTGCGGAGAGAGCTTCATGGAATGGGTTTCCATGGCCGAGCAGCTCATCCAAGCCTTACATCACCAAGAGCAATGCAAA
>CM040918.1:2762460-2772460 GCA_023029165.1 Gobiocypris rarus
TGAAATGAAGCTGAAATAAAAAATGTAATAACATTTTAAGTGAAAAGCTTAAACTTAAGAAACTTAAATCAAAATTAGATATCTTGCCTTTGGAACAAACTGAAATAAGTTTAACTAAAATTAAAAATAAAAAAATATTAAAATAAAATGAGTTAAAAAGCTTAAACTTAAGAAACTTACATTTAAATGAGATATCTGAAAATAAGTAGTAAAAATATAAAAATGTTAAAAAAAAATAAATAAAAATAAATAAAAGCTTAAACTTAAATGAATATTAGATATGTTGCCTTGGGAACAAACTGAAATAAGTTTAAATTGTAGTAAAAATACTAACATTAAAACTGAAATAAATAATAAAAAATAAACATTAGGTAAGCTTAAACTTAAGAAACGTACATGAAAATTAAATATCTGAAAATAAGTTTAAATTGAAGTAATAAAAATATTTAAATAAATGGTAAATAAATAAATAAACAAACAAAATTAAATATTAGTTAAAAAGCTTAAACTTAAGAAACATAAATGACAATGTAAAATGTTGCCTTGGGAACAAACTGAAATAAGTTTAAATTGAAGCAGTAAAAATACTAACATTAAAACTGAAATAAATAATAAAAAATAAACATTAGGTAAGCTTAAACTTAAGAAACGTACATGAAAATTAAACATCTGAAAATAAGTTTAAACTGAACTAAGTTTAAATTGAAGAAGTAAAAATATTTAAATAAATGGTAAATAAACTTAATTAAATATTAGTTAAAAAGCTTAAATAAAAATGTAAAATGTTGCATTGAGAACAAAGTAAAATAAGTTTAAATTAAAGTAGTAAAAATGCTAACATTGAACTGAAATAAATAATAAAATAAAATAAAATAAAATAAAATAAAATAAAATTAAATTAAATTAAATTAAATTAAATTAAATTAAATTAAATTAAATTAAATTAAATTAAATTAAATTAAATTAAATTAAATTAAATATTAGTTAAGCTTAAACTTAAGAAACTTAACAAATTTGAAATGTTGCGTTGGGAACAAACTGAAATAAGTTTAAATTAAAGTAAAAATACTAACGTTAACACTGAAATCATAACCAAAAAAATTCTTACCAAATTATTTGATTAATTGCAGTTCATCGATTTGACAGCACTAATGTTTTTACAATGTCCAATTTGAAAACAGTTAATGTTGTTGTCTTTATAGGATTGCACAAAATATTTGTCTCGTAATATAAATGTGCAGCTGCCTCTATATTTTAAAGTGGCCAAAATATGCACATGAATTGCATGCATTGTAAAATAGCAAAAGAAAATGTGTCCATGGTGAACTGACCCACATTCGGCTCCTCCTGATGGGCCAAAGGACAATCAGGACAGACAGCCGGTGCTAGATTTTATCTACGGAAAGTGATATGGATTGAAATTTTCAGGGTGGCAAAACCCTCGGGCAGAGACAGAGCGGCGTGTTTATCATAACACTCTGCCAAAGTGAGTGACGTCTCTCTCTCGAGCGCTCACACGGGCAGACGCAGCGGTGATGGTTATCAGAGCAGGGCTTTGAAGAGGCCACTCTGAGACACAGATACAGACCATCGCTCTGGACGGATCACATTACCTGTGGCTCGGTAATACAAACCTCACCGTACGCTAAATAAAGCCCCTCGGGTCAGGTGTTTAGTGGAGGACGCTAACCCGTCACCTACAGGAGAAGAGATCAGAGCTGTCTGCGTGAAAACCAATTCATACAAAAGTTAACGCAATGACATCGATAAACTATATGTTGAACTTTTCTGATGATGTGAGTGGCGTTTGTGCATGCAAAACTCACTGGCATGATGCTAATATGTTAATATGAGCAGAAAATCATCATATTAGAATGATTTCTGAAGGATCATGTGACACTGAAGACTGGAGGAATGACGTTACAATATATTCACATAGAAAAGTTATTAGGCTCCTACTGTAATCGTTGACATTCTTCTTATTATTATTCTTCCCCTTCTTCTTCCAACATTGAACTTTGGGCAGCCCATAGAACCGCTTGTGGGAAAGTTATGAAAGTTGGCACACAGATAGAGGACAGACTGACCTCTCACCATACCAAATCTGGAGTCTCTAAATCAATCCCTCTAGCGCCACCACCTGTCCAAAGTTGCACTCACGTTTATGTTAATAACTTTTAAACTGTAAGGTTTTCTTGGCTTAATCGATTATTTTGCACCCTATAATGCCATTTTCCATAATGAAAATGTTTCTGCCCTTTTGAATTTTAAAAAAGGGGGAAAAACGTTCTTGAATGATGCACGACCGAATTTAGATAAAGTGCCTCAAAATGGACATGAGGCACTATCTCTGTAATGCTTTAGCGTATTCGGACCAAACTTGGTGTGTGTTATGACAACCATGACTTGAGGGGACCTGCGTAGTTTTGGCACCACGCCACCTATTGGTCAGGAGATATGGAAAAAAATACTTTATTTGCTTATAAGTTCTGAACGCTTTGGCCAAAAATCACAAAACTGGTCTCTTTAGATTATCTGCATGCAATTCTCAAAAGAATTTGGGGCAGTGCCACCTTGTAGTCAAAAGTTATAATTAAGTTTCCAAAAATGCTAATGACTTTTTAATAAGTTTGCCTATTTTAATGAATGTTGTTGTAATGCTAAGAACATAGATACCATATTTGCCATAGCTGGCCAAACTTCTTGTCTGCCATTTTGATTTTCTTTAAAAAAGCTACTTTTTCTAACTCCTCAACCACCGTTTGTCTGATTTTCATTATGTTTGAGTCAGATAATCTTCAGATTGTGACGACAAACGGTTACGGATTTTGTGATGATAGATAGAAATGTTGCTTGTATGCTGCAGAAACAAAGTTGATGTGAAGATCCCAAAAAGACTGAGGCTTTATCTCTGCAATGTTTTGATCAAATAAATGCAGCCTTTGGAGAGCAGAAGAGACTTACAGAGCCCAATCTTTTGAACAGTATAGTTTATGATTAACACAAGAAAAAAACAATACTTGCCAATGAAGAAAGAATAAAAAATCCAAGATATATGTGTGTGGAATTTAGTTTGTAGTATATTTAGATATTTTGGCAACACTTCACAATAAGGTTCCATTAGTTAACATGACCAAAAAATTTAATTTCAACATTTACTAAAACATTATTAACATCAAAAGTTGTATTGTATAACGGACCAACATGAACTAACAATGAACTAACATGGAAACTTATTGAAGTGTTACTGATATTTTTACTGGAAAACAGGAGAAAAGTATTGATTGAGAAGGTGATTTCAGCAGTGTGTGTTGGGTTGGTGAAGTTAGTCTGTTCTTTCAATGAGCCAATCTGACATACAAAGCATGTTCACGGAGCGCCGAGACCAGATGTCAGTCCTGATCCCTGACTTTGCCTCTCTAACACTCCGGCCATCTGCTCCACAACAGTCAATATTTATCCAACTGGGACAGAGAGACAGAACTTTGCACACTTGATGCTTAAAGTAAGACTATTTTTGCCTTTGTTTACGGGCAATGGAGATGTGATGCAAACGAGCAGCCTGCACAGTCGAGCAAAAGCCCCGATGCTGCTGGGAAAACGCTCATCAACACACCCAAACCTAATGCAGGCAAAGGCGCCGCATCTTAACGCAAGATCTCAGCCAGTTTGTGCAGTTAAATTGGTCGTTTGGTTCATGCTGAATGACTCATCATATGATTCGAGAGCTTACAGAGAAACTCAAGCAGAAAACACACATGCAGAGCGGCCGTCGAGCTCTGGAGGACGGAGGGAAATGGGTTTACGGAGGATATTTTTACCAGACCAGCTCGATCGCTCTGCCATGTGACTCAACTTTTGTCAGCTTCACATTTACTTTCCAAAAATTGCAAATCTCCGGTCTGACAGTGTGGAGCTGAAGTGTGTCACGTTTGTGCCGGAACAGCTAAAATAATGAACACCCCATAAATCAACAAAATTATACATTTTACTTTTATGGGAATATTTCACAACCACTTTTGACTGCTTGCACAGTTTTGTTAGCATCTTCGCTCAAGCTTTCACTTTGTTTGCATGCAATGTTTCAATCTAAAAACAAAAGTTTTAAAGAAAGTATGATTGGTGGTCATACAAAACTCAGGCGTTACTATGGAGTGGCTAAAATATCTAGGCCCAAATTTAACCTCCTTAGCTCTGGTACCGTTTTTAGGGATTCCCGTTTGAAATGGGTCTACCCAAAAAAACACACACAGTCATTTTACAGGAAACCCTTTGACATAAAACACTGCTAAAAGTGATAAACATGTAAGTATATGTTGTCTGAATCCCCTTAAAAAGAAGCACTTTTAGATTTTTGAAAAGTGTATAACTCAGGCCCTGTGTGCTCTAGCACCCTGCAGACAGTTTCGGCTGTTTCCACTGGATGGCAACAAATACTGGGAAAATATTGTTTTGTCTGTATCATGTTCTTTGCAAGATTTATTCAAATGGATCTGAAGGGAGGGATATTACATTTTGTATGTAATTTCCACCTACCCAAATCTCTCCAATAGACAAGTCTCCCCATATACAGTGGTAATATCCAGGTGTCACAAAATAACAATTTTCCACTGTGTGTGGGTATGGGAAGCTTTTCAATTTGGGTAGACCAAATCCAGGCGGAAATGGTCCCAGAGTACTTTAGTGTAAATAGGTAACTCTGTGTAAAACAAATGCCCATGTGATGCATATCTCCTGACCGTAGATATTCAAGGTTTTTAAATGGTACCACATATGAAGTCAGAGCTCCTCCACACACATTTATAATGTAAAGTATATACTTGATGATTATCAGGGTCCTTGGAGTTTAAGACGTTAAGATTTATGCATTTGAATTGCATATAAAATCACCATCCATGTGGATTACATAGTTTTAACCGTGATGCATATTTATTATGCTTCAATAAATGAAAATGGTAAGAAACAAGTATGTTTGTTTTATGTATGACGAATATTAATCACATTTTATAATCCAAAATCCAAATTATATGCAATTCACATGCATACATCTTAATATTTAGGTCTAAATATTTGTTGTTCTGAGTGATTTTAAGGGTCACTCTGGAAATTGCTATAAAACAATATATAAATACTAATGTGAAATATTGATGTGATAAAAATGTAATTTCATCAATACACAACTACTTTTGAATGGCTGTCAATGGAGAAAGATGGTCCAGATGGTGTAGTTATGCTAACCAGACAAACCGTGACCTCATTTGTTAGGAAAAAAAGATGTTTATCTATTCATTGACAATTATGTCTTCATTTAGCTACTCATCCTCATGATGCCCCAGACCCCTATGAATGTATGCCTTCTGTGTAAAACAAAAGAGGATGTTTCATCCGCCTCTTTTCCAAATGAATGGAGATGGATGCTGTAAAGCAGCCATAACAAAAAGTACCATAAAAGTACTAGACAAGTAGTTAATATGCACTTTCTTCAAACTCTTTTGAAGTCATGTGACTGAAATCCAAGTTGCTATTGCTCTCAAATGTCTAAATCTGGGTCTGTTCCTCACACTGCTGTCGTATGACTTCAGAAAACCTGGAAGTGAGTGAAGAAACCAGAAGGGTTATTCGTGTTTAGACCAGCGAGTGTGTTCTTCACAGCATCAAAGCAGGACCGTGTTTCCAAAGGTCTTTGTTTCTACATGAGGCTAAATGATTCTGAGATGGTTGCACAACAAAGAAAGCTATCACATTTGCATAGTAATACAAATGTTGACACAAGAACATTGTCCTTCAGGAAATATTAGCTGCCGAGCTCAGCTTGAAGGCGACCTCTTGAAGTTTTGTGCTAATGCTGTAGCGCTAACAAAAGACTCTGAAGCCCCAAACCAGAACATCATCTTCAAAGAGAAACCCATCCTCATCCTGTCGCTCAAAGTCATGAGAAAGGCAGCGCAAATCTCGCAGCGTTTTTACACGTTCTGAGGAGACTATGAGTGACGTTTGCCCATGTGAAACTCACTGCTAGGATGGATGTTGTGGGGTTTTGTACTGGTCCATGTCAAGAGGATATTTTTTGCATATACAGATTGAAAGTCTGGACACATGAAATCAGATTTTTTTTTCAAATCTCAGTTTGGATGCTTTGGATGCTCAGTCTTTTCCGTCACAACGATAACGTCATTCCGTATCCCGGAAGTATTGATATGGTTCAAATGGTCTAATGTTCTAATGGCATTTGTGCGATGGAGGAGTTCTGCACCGCTTCTTTGGAGATTATTTTTAGAAAATGTTTCTGTTTTGAAAGTCTGGTCACGTACGTAGGTACACCTACATCTTTACCAAAGCAACCCATGCAGATCTTATTTGATCACTTGCAAATTATATAGTCAGATCTGATTTGAGAAAAATCCAATTTGCCTGCAGTCTAAGCCTATGCTAGTTGTTTATTCGATTGGAATCTGATCTGAAATAAATGACTATCCATATTGTGTGTTGCACCTGTTCAGATCAGATTTGTGTGTCCCATGTCGCTTGGAATTGGTGTTGTTGCGTTTATAGATATACGCCAAAATAGGCGCGTCAAAGCATTCTAAGGTATAAATATGCAGCTATAATTCCCTATTTTACAAGATCCAAAATAAGTCTCTGAAGTCTCCAAAGTGTGTATGTGAAGTTTTAGCTCAAAATACCCCATTGATAATTTTTTATAGCATGTCAAGCGTGCCGTTTTTGTGTGTGTCCCTTTAAATGCAAATGAGCTGCTGCTCCGTGCCCTTTCTAGAAGAGGGCGGAGCTTCAAGAGCTCATGTTAGCAGCTCCGATTTCCTCACGCAGACACACACTGAACATGTCAGAAACTGTTCAGCCTTTTATGATCAAACCGGAGTCGGACAATGATGGAGAGACTCCACATGTAGAATGAGACAGGAGCTTCTGAAGGGATAGAGGAGGAGTTTATGAGTTAACCATCTTCAGTCATTGATTAGCATATTAATCTATAAACCGCTGGTGTGGGAACTGTTGTGAGATGAGCCAGAGAATATCTGCTGATGAAGAGAGAACAGGGAGAGTTTAGTGTAATTACGGTTATAACTGATGATGTCATCTTGCTTTATGACATGCGATTGCGTTTGTTTTCGTACTGTATCAATAAATGTGAAAGACGGACGACAGCTCGAGCGACTCCCAAATGTGCTCGACTACAGCAACTCTTCATGTTCCCGGGGGGCGGGGTTATGTAAATGTTAGGGTTAGTGATGTCACTAACTCGTTGTAGTCCCTACCAGCCGTTTGTTGTAGTCCTTAAAAAGAGATTTCTGTAAAAGAAAATATCTCCCTTTGCTCTGAACTCTGAGCGTCGTAACTTTGCAGATGTTGTTTATGCTCAAACAGCGACACACACACTCACTGCAGTAAAACAACTGTAATCACCCCTGTGATTTTTCATGTTGCGTACACAATGGTTGCATACTGTTAAAACTAATGGTGGTATTGATGTGTCTGTAAGACTGCCGACTCTATAGAACAATGGCAAGAGAAAACAAATGACCGCCGAATAACGAACATGAAACTAACCCTCGTCTCCGCCGGTTTCAAAACATTTCTCAGTTATACTGTTATTTTCTGCTCTTCTGGCATTTTGCAACAACACAACCTTTCTGTAGCATCTTTCAGCAAGTTTCCTATAACAGTGTCTGACGCTCACGCTTTACGTGGCGTGAGAGGGTCACATAAACCATGCAAAATCCGATCTGGGGTATGTTTCCCGAACAATGACATATCTCACTGCTTAACTACAATAGTACGTTGCATCGTTGAAGAAATTAACTAGCTAGTTGTGAGTGTATCCCGAAACCGTACCTGAAACTGTATTTTTTACTGAATCTCTGGCAACAACAGCTGCCTGGATTTATATATATATATATATATTAGGGCTGTCAAAAAAATAATTGTGATTAATCACATCCAAAATAAAAGTTTGTGTTTACATAATTTGTGTGTGTGTATTGTGTTTAATGATTATGTATATACACACACACACACACACATGCACGTATATATTTAAGAAAAATATGTATTTGTTTTATATATATATATATATGATATAAATATATATATACAGTATATTTACTTGCAAATATTTCTTAAATATATACATGTATGTGTGTGTGTGTGTATATACATAATCATGATTATTTTTGACAGCCCTAATATATATATATATATATATATATATATATATATTAGGGCTGTCAAAAATTAATCATGATTATGTATATACACTCACACATATATATATATATATATATATAGTTTGGTAAGTGTTTGTCCACTTTATTGGCCTTCAAATGAAAATCCTAAATCTGATTACTTAGAAAAAGTGAGAAAATGGTCTGAACCCAAATGCCTAATCTGAAATATTATCATATTATTATTGTTGTTTTTAAGCAGGAATCTTTCTGTAGAGGATGTTCAGGGCCCATGGATATTCAGTTGGTGTTTTTTCCATCTCTTTGCATATTTAATATGAGCCAAACAACACTAAAGCATTCTGACTGTACCCTGTCCTTCCAGTGGTATTGTTTCTCATGGCTGTGTTGTGCTGAAGCTTTGGCCTGAATGAGCTGAAATCCAAGCGCCTCTCATTGTTTATTAATGTAAGTGGTGCGCACGCCGCAGTCAGAGCCTCTTATCTGCTTCCCTCTCCCCTTCTGAACTCAGACACACTTTATCTGTTGAATGCTGAGTGCTAATTCTGCACACCTTCATGAAACGTTTTGTCAGAAGCATTTGAAATAATCAGCGGCGCTTGCTGAGCCTGTTATTATTTCTCATATGAGGGCTGAACTCTTACACTTCTAGCTGCACAAGCTTGCTTTTGTGCATTGCTGCTTTACTAAATGTCACTCCGACATTCATAACACAATGCAAAAACCTGTTTAAAACATTAGCATAAATATATCTTCTTCTACAGTCTGAAAATGATCTAATCAAGCTAGTCAAAGTTTACAATCCCTTAAAACAATACATTATACTTTTCTACGATGACCATAACATTTTGTCTGCAGTAAATAGCCTCTGAAAACGGTGGTTGCCAGACATTTGTCGTAAAAAAAATTGGACAATGTTTCATAGGGATGGCATTGGTGCCATATTTTACAACTTATTTGTTTTATTTAATACAAAACAATTTGGATCTCCATAAAGTCATATGTTTAACCAAATTTGAAGTTGATATCACAAAAATTCAGTCTGCTAAAAGATTTTAAAGTACCATTTTCATATAGTATATTCACAGTTTGTGAAATGTAAGTGTTAAATACAAATAGAAAATGTTCAAATGTGTTAAACGGGACCTATTATGCCTAATTCACTGTTACATGGTGTTTGAACATAAATGTGTGTGTACACAACTACCCTATAAATGGTAAAAATCCACACACTCCTTTTTTTTTAATACCCATAAATCATAAGCAGTGTCTCAGAATAAGCCATTTGCAAATTCTATGCAATGTGACGTCACGTATGATTAGGCCCCACCCATGACTGCTGACAGACTCCGCCCCTGTTAGCATAGACCCCGCCCCCCTCAGTGAGCTGTACACAGTGTGCTATGTTTATCTCCTCACCAGAGCATTCAAGTAAGAAATGTATTCTTATTATTAAAGCTACTTATTATGCTAATTATTCAGAAAACCATATATCTGAAGTTTAGACTGATATGGCTTTTAAACACATGCAGATAATAAAGTATTCAGTGTCCGAGGCTCCGCCCTCTTCTGGAAAGGGGGCAGGAAGTGGCAGCTCATTTGCATTTAAAGATACATGCTCAAAAACTGAATTTTCCTTCCACTCAAAAAAAAGTCATTTACAACATGTTAGGGCGGGACTTTAAGCGTTAATTAAGATTAATTAATTGCGTGACTTTAACGCGTTAATTAAGATTAATTACGCAAAAATAGATAACAATTTTAACTTATTTTTGCACGCGAACGCTTTTTAATGA
>CM040918.1:2777460-2779960 GCA_023029165.1 Gobiocypris rarus
AAATATGTAACCATAATTAAGCACTGAATACAAAAGACTGCAGATTTGGAAATGCTCGTGACAGACGTCACCGGTTTCACCGGACAGCAATGTGCCATTTTCCGCCTCTCATTTTTTATATAAAGTTCAGGATTTCTCAGCATTTTGATGCTGTCACCGCTTGCTCTGCTGTCAAAATTTGGGGACACCCTATAAATAAAAGAGAAAGAGAACATGAATGCATGACCTCTGGTGAAATACAGACATTCCTGCTGATGGCTGTTTGAAAATAAAACTTGAGCAGTAAAGTTCGGCTAAGCAAAGTCTGTCACAGCGGAGGTGTGCGGTAGAGGACGTTAATAGATGCTGACATCCTCCGGGACACTGTGTCAGATCTCCTCTGGGACGCCACCGGCTGGACTGATTGATTGATTCTTTCTTTATGCACCACACAAACAGCAGACAAACACCTCTGGGCCCGTTAATGGATGTCTATGTGGAAGGTTATTGATGTTTGTATTCATGCATTTACAACATGCTTTCTTAGCCTTTCTTTAGCATAGAAAACCACTTAGTCATTTATAGAGAGTACATGATCAGTAAGAAGGTGAATTCTTCAAAAACAGATGCTACAATTCATCCATGACACAAAAAATAGGAAAACCAAGATGCTCTATTGGGTTGAGATCTGGTGACTGTGGGGGCCATTTTAGTTCAGTGAACTCATTGTCATGTTCAAGAAACCAATTTGAAATGATTGGAGCTTTGTGACATGGTGCATTATCCTGCTGGAAGTAGCCATCAGAGGATGGGAACATGGTGGTCATAAAGGGATGGACATGGTCAGAAACAATGCTCAGGTAGGCCGTGGCATTTAAACGATGCCCAATTGGCACTAAGGGGCCTAAAGTGTGCCAAGAAAACATCCCCCACACCATTACACCACCACCACCAGCCTGCACAGTGAAAACATCCCCACACCATTACACCACCACCACCAGCCTGCACAGTAGGAACAAGGCGTGATGGATCCATGTTCTCATTCTGTTTACGCCAAATTCTGACTCTACCATCTGAATGTCTCAACAGAAATAGAGACTCATCAGACCAGGCAACATTTTTTCAGTCTTCAACTGTTTAATTTTGGTGAGCTTGGGCAAATTGTAGCCTCTTTTTCCTATTTGTAGTGGAGATGAGTGGTACCCGGTGGGGTCTTCTGCTGTTGTAGCCCATCCGCCTCAAGGTTGTGCGTGTTGTGGCTTCACAAATGCTTTGCTGCATACCTCGGTTGTAACGAGTGGTTATTTCAGTCAAAGTTGCTCTTCTATCAGCTTGAATCAGTCGGCCCATTCTCCTCTGACCTCTAGCATCAACAAGGCATTTTCTCCCACAGGACTGCCGCATACTGGATGTTTTTCCATTTTCACACCATTCTTTGTAAACCCTAGAAATGGTTGTGCGTGAAAATCCCAGTAACTGAGCAGATTGTGAAATACTCAGACCAGCCCGTCTGGCACCAACAACCATGCCACGCTCAAAATTGCTTAAATCCCCTTTCTTTCCCATTCTGACATTCAGTTTGGAGTTCAGGAGATTGTCTTGACCAGGACCACACCCCTAAATGCATTGAAGCAACTGCCATGTGATTGGTTGATTAGATAATTGCATTAATGAGAAATTGAACAGGTGTTCCTAATAATCCTTTAGGTGAGTTTATACGGGGGTGTGACGTTATGATTGACAGCTGTGAATGTAATCACTGAGGCACTACCGGACAATTTTCAGGAACATTTCGGGAGAACATTGGAGCTTTAACTTTAATGTCTACATTGCCATAACTGTTATTTCACAAAAAGTGTGGGCTGGGCCTTGATATCGTGACTCAACTTCGCTCACGACTGCGCAGACTCGAGACACAAGAGTTCAGTGCCATATTTGGACACTGGCGGCTTCCCTTATTTCAATGGAAGAGAGTGAAGGCAGTCTATTTTTTACAGTCTATGATTACAAGTAGTGTGAGTAAAGTAATCAGATTACTTTTTCCAAGTAACTATTTAAGTAACCCATTACTTTCCCCAACACTGAGCACCAAAAACAGTGTCGTTGTATCTGAACACCAGTCAGACCACAGAAGAGAATTATAGGCCCAAAAATCATTCAAAGGGAAATTCATCTATCATTGGAGATGAGAACTATTGAATTCCTATTTAAAAAAGAGACTTGGAACCAGATTGCATCAGTCATATCCTTTTCTTGCAGATTCCCAAAATACCTTCAGCAATAAAAATCCTATAATGCGAGATTCACAAAATCCATCTCATGCATTCAGCTCACTTATTATTGCGGGGTTTATTATCACTCCCATCAAACTTCACAAACAGCATTAATAATACCAAACTGAGCAAGACAAATTAGTTTGAAATCCTTTGAAAACAAATCAAGACATGATTGAAGTAGAGTTCTGTATATATAGTGCAGCGAAGTCCAGTCCAGACTAGTCAAATGCAGACCAGTGCAGTCC
>CM040918.1:2784960-2844960 GCA_023029165.1 Gobiocypris rarus
AATGTATTCTGTAGAAGTATTGTTCATTCTTAGTTCATGTTGACTAATGTAAACTTAGAAACTGTATTTTAAAGTCATATTGTCCTTTATTGGAGCTCAAGAGCATCTGCATATTCAAAGCACAAGTGAACATGTTGTATTGTGTTTTTTGAAAAATGGAAGTCATATGGGTTTAAAACTACACAAGGGGGGGTAAACGATGACACCGAATTCATGTTTGAGTGAACCTTTAACTATCAGAAAGAGAAGAGGAAAAGAGGAAAGAACAGGTGCTGCACTTTTCCAGCGGATTAGAGGATGGCTTTGGTCGAGAGCCGGCAGACACGCGATAAAGAATTCATTTCACCGGCAGTCATGAGGAGGAAACTGCTGAATTATACATGATCTGAGTGTACATTATATCTATATCAGGATCAAGATATGTCAAATACAAACAAGCAGCTTTCCACACACGGTCTTCAGAGACGAGTGAAACTCTGAACGAATGAAACCTTCAGGAATACAACGAGAGTCTGACCCGAGAGTCCTCTCACTATCGTACGAAATAACCGAATTAAAAGAGGGAACACTTACACTTTATTTAGTCTTTGTTACAGTGTAATTATACATTTAAGTACTGAGCAATATTAAGTAACTATACATGTACTTACTGGATTTGGTTGAGGGTTAGTTGCACATAATTATGCATGATTTAGTTATTACTTTAGTAACTACATGTAACTTATGTAACAATAACACAAAGTGTTACCCTTTATTTTAAGGCGATGTAGTTACACTGTATTTATAATAAGTACTGAGTAATATTAATTAACTACATGGGTTATAACCATAGACTATAAAAAAAAAAGATGGACGTAGTGTCCTTGACGTCACCCATAGGACTCTGAAGAGCAGTTCTGAATCTTGTCAGCATGTCATTGTGCGTCACTCCCGGATAATAAAAAATGGGAAAAGAGGCGGGACGTGGGCGGAGTCAAGGGGACGTGATGACTAGCAGAGAAACGGCGATCCACCTGTCACTCAAAGTGGCCACGCCCTTAATTATGCAGAACTTTAAGGCTTTATATAATGTAAACGAATGAGTTATAAAAACATTCACCCCCTCACAGTCGTCATGAAGGGCAAAATTTGCCCACAATTTGTCCCGGGCTGTAAACATGTTTTATTCTGCTGTAAAGTTGGGCATTTTAACATGAGCTCGATGAGATTCTGCTCCTTCAGTGGCCAGTCGAGGAACTGCAGTTTAAGTCACTTCTGTATCGGCTTCAAGAGAAACTGGGGGAGGTTGCCGCTTGGTTATAGGGTTAGGTTTTGGTTTAGGGTTAGCTGCATTTAATTGCATGTAACATATGTAACGAGGACACTAAAATAAAGTGTTACTCTTTATCTTAAGGTGATGTCTAGTTACACTGTACACAAATACCTTGAGGTGGACAGTAACTGAGTACATTTACTTGAGTACTGTACTTCAGTACACTTGTTGAATATCTGTACATTCCTAGAGTATTATCTTTTTCAGGAAACTTTGACTTTTAACTTCACTACATTCAAAAGACAAAGATGGTACTTTTTACTCCACTACGTTTCTGAAATGTCATCCAAAATAGTTTTTTATTTAGTTATCGTCTCGTTTTCGTCAGTGGTAAAAGGCGTGTGACCTCTAACAAAGTTTAGTTGCACCAGCAGGACAAAAGGTTGCCAAATGCCAACATTTGGTCGCAGTCTGGAGCCCTGACATCAACATTTCAAAGCTTCACAGTCCTGTAGCTCATCCTGGCTCGATTTCATTCGATAGCATTAGGCAGTTTTGATTTATATGCTGTTTAATGTTATTATTTTACATGCTTCAATTGCTTGTTTCTGCTTCTTATTTTCCTGTGTTTTGATCAGTAGATTCTGTATCGTATAACAGTGAAAACTCAGAAAGCAGGACATTTTCATCAAAAAGAGTTAATTGTCAAAAGAAACAACAGCAGAGCTTGAGAAAGCTAAAGGAAAGCACAAGAGAAGGGAATCTCTCTCGTCTAATCTGCTGATCTATCTGTGGCCGCCTCCGTCTCCGTTTCTCATTCGCTGTGTGCACATCGCACAGACGTTTATTTAAACAGATTAATTCCTCCACACCGTATTATTCATAAAGTTGCGCGGTGTGACCGAGCGCAGCCTCGCTTATATGATGACATGTCACTCCCTTCAATTGACTGAAGCGAGACTAAATTGTCATGAATAAAACAAAGAGCCAGTAAATAAACCAGCAGGCCGAAGCCATCCGCCGTGCTCTTCCAGGTGAAGGGCCACTCGTGATCCCGCGGGAGAGAGAGGGAGGCACATTAGTTAGCAGCTTATGAGGACTGGAGCGCAGCCAGCACAGGATGGAAAGAGAGAGAGAGACGGAGCGCAGAGTTCCTGTGAACAGAAGGTGCCACGCCACAGGAAGTGGGAAGAAGCGGGATGAGAGAGAGGCATTATTGCTCAGAAGTTGCTCTTTCACAGCTCAGGAGACTTCATTTAGATGAGGTATCACCTTTGTGTTAAGTGTTTCTCCTTAAATAAGGGGAAATAAAACACACACAAAAGTTTTGACACTATAGAAACTATGAAATGAATGTGGCTAGCAGCTTACATATAGAAATACTGTTAGAAAATGTGGGTTCTTGTTAAGAAATGGATAATTTTATTCAGCAAGGATGCTTTCAATTGATCATAAGTGACTGTAAGGGCATTTATAATGTTACAAAAGATTCTATTTCAAATAAATGCTGTTCTTCAAAACTTTCCTTTCATCAAAGAATCCTGAAAAATCATTGTTTTCAACACTTTTAATAATCATAAATGTTTCTTAAGCAGCAAATCATCTTATTAGAATGATTTCTGACGGGTCATGTGACACTGTAGCCTGGCGTGGCCATTCTCAGTTCTAGTCAGAATATGAGTCTGGTACCGCTCCATTGGGCTTTGATTATGGGGCGTGTTTCAACCGAGCCAGGAAAGACCTCAATTGGATAGACCCTCAACCAATCAGAGCAACGGAGCGACGCGTGACGTTAGTTTTCAAATCTCAACAGAACTCGACTGCACTGTTGTCAAGTCCGTGTTTTCTCCATGTCCATGGGTTGAAGCGACCCCAATTATGTGATTATATAAACCCAGGAATGCGAATTTTAGCAGGCAACCTTGCCAAAATAACATATTTTGCCAACCAAACGCCATTTTTTCCTGGAGAACCCCCCGGAAAGTTATTGTTTTGGGCTAGTTTTGAGTAGCAACTGTGCGCGACATTGCAAAAAAGCGTGGCAACCCTGTCTGCACGCGCTGGATTAAAGTAACGTTACAAGAAAAAGATGAGTGTAAACGATCTTTGCCAGTATTGTAATAAAAGAATTTAAGGATACACAGAGTACTTCCCAACACGATCATCGTTTCTGAGAGAAATAGTGAAGGTGAATGCATATACGAACAAGTTCTCCGTTTAGGATAAGAGCAAATTCAACCCAAAGTGCCTTTGATGACGTGGATGATTACGTTACTGTTGATCATCTGTCCATCATCGTCTAAAGCCCGCCCTGATGATTTCATTGGTCCGAACAGTTTCTGTTCAGGCATTATAACTCCTCTATGGAGCGAGTCCAGACTGAATTGCCCGAGCAAAACATTTTGTGGGCGGGGCTAAATTCGGCTGGCATCCAGGCTAGTGACACTGAGTAATGATGCTGAAAATGCAGCTTTGCATCACAGAAATAAATGTAATTTTAAAATATATTCACATAGAAAACATTTATTTTAAATTGTAAAACTATTTCACAATATTACAGTTTTTTTCTGTATTTTTGATCAAATAAATGCAGCTTTGGTGAGCAGAAGAGCATTCTTAAAAAAATTAAGCCCAAACATGAACAGTATGCACACACACACACACACACACACACACACATGTTGTGTTTCCATGTTTTATGGGGACATTCCATAGGCGTAATGCATTTTATACCGTACAAACCGTATTTTCTATCCCCCTACACTGCCCCTGCCCCGAAACCTACCCATCACACACACACACACACACACACACACACACACACACACACACACACACACTGCCCCTGCCCCTAAACCTACCCATCACACACACACACACACACACACACACACACACACTGCCCCTGCCCCTAAACCTACCCATCACAGGAGACATGCTGCATTTTTACATTTTCAAAAAACATCACTTAGTGTGATTTATAAGATGTTTTCCTCATGGGGACCAAAAAATGTCCCCACAAGGACAAGGATTTTGGATATTGCCATCTTTGTGGGGACATTTTGTCCCCATACCGTAGGGATTACCAGTCCACACACACACACACACACACACACACACACACACACACACACACACTATTATATATTTATACAACTGTTCTTTCTGGTTCTCGAATCTGATTGGCTGAGAGCCTTTACCAGTCGTGCGATATTGTCAGCACTATAACCGTTTCACTATTTGTATCACTCCGCTCACGGCGACTGTCATGGCGGTCGAGCAAATAAGAGTTTTAAGAGTTTTTAAGAGAGAATGTAGTTATTTAGCGTTATTTGATATCAGACGCAGATGCAAGCTCCAGGCCGCCATTCAGCACTCGTGTACCCGCCGGGAACAGCTTCATCCCGGACAGTCCTTCGGGAATTTGCCGCTGGCTCATACTGTATGTAGATAATGGTTAACAGATGTAATTCATTTGGGGAAGCCTATATCAAACAGGCAATCTTTGATTTTATTAATCATTACATGCCTCAAAGCAAATCGATTATTTTTAAGGTGAAAATTAAGTTTCTATGTATAAAGTCACTTTATATTTTTAATGTTAGGCTATGTTTAACTTGAATCCTGTACTAGAGCGCTGCTTTTGTAAGTTTGACTGAATCACTCCTCAAAGATTTACTTCTCAACTTTACATTTTTTTGTGGATATTTGGTAGTTTTTTACCTATTTACTGGACCATTTGGATTGTGAATTGGATCATGAAAAATATTTTTTTTCTAAATAGTTTTTGGACATTGCTCTATGTGTTAGGGATAGAATACTGCCATCTGCAGGTTTGTGGGAAAACTTTAGGGATTATAGTTAAATATTATTGTTCAATATTATTTTATATGCTGAAATTGGTATTGAGAAAGGGTCCGTTAGTGATTGCAATAGTCGAGTTCAGTGACAGTTACATCATTACACCACTAGATGGCATTAAAGACTGTCTTTATGAGTGACTGGCTGTAAACAAGGAAGTAGTTCAGCTGTCAATCAAAGGACAAAGATATCGCTTTCCTGAGCGGACGTTCAAACTGATTTTTTTATGGATATAATATTATGGACGTCTACCTGAAGAATGAATGTTATATCAGATGCAGGTAATACACTCGGTAGTCATTAAAGTGATGGTTTAGAGTTAGTAACGGAGGCTCGATTGTCAAACTGTCAATTTGAGATTTGAATCCGTGGCGGAAGAAAGTAGTTCTGCACAAAAGAGTATTTTTAAAGACTGTGTTTTTGTTTCTGATTTATTTACACACTTGTACCGTCGATAAACATGTTGTATAAACTTGATTTATAAACATAATATCACACTCGTAGCAGTGCGATATGGCGGTATAATAGTGATTACCTACGGCCGAATCACAGCCGTGCTGATAAACTAGTCATAGCGCACTGCTACGAGCGTGATATTGCTCATTTATAGATCCATGGTCCAAAATGTCAAAAAATCATGGTAATTAATTGGCGCTTTTAAGTACGGGAATCTGCACTGTAGCATGACCTTTATTGATATGGTTGTGATTCTTGAGAAATGAACAAAATGTCACTTCTTGACTCATTTCAGTCAGCCGTTCCTCATTCTGATCCGGTCATGAAACAGATCTGCATGTGTTTCATTAGCATCATAGAGCAGCTTGTGTATTTCACAGGCTTCACGCCCCCTAAGGACCCGTATCCGTACGGCTGCCAATCCCGCAAAATGAGCCCCCTCTCCATTTCATAACCTTGCCATACAAGTGGAAAAGATGTAATCCATGGGATTCAGGTTGTGATGAGGGAATACTCTCCTGCCAAACACGGCAAATCCCTGAGATATCAGCATCTGAAGAGCACATTGCTGCTTCTCGGATCATTTGAGGACTGGTTCAATTGACTGTCACTCACTGGTAAAGAGCTGTAACCTGCTAATAAAGTGACAAGAGGTGTTCAGTGTTTGCCAGGGCTGTTCTCCACCCGTCAGCGAGCACCTGATTGGCCTCGGGATGCCTGGACCTTCTGCTGTCCTGTGCATAACAAGATATTTTGTGCACCGCTAAAGGAGTAGTTAACCCAAAAATGAAAACTCGCTCTAAACCTGTGTGATGTTCTTTGTGGAACACAAATGAGAAATGCTGGATAATTGATCATTGATAGTTCATCAAGCTCCATAAAAAGACACAAAACAGTCCATATGACTTGAGTGCAATATAACAACAGCACAAAGGCTTCAAATTACATGAAGATGAGTTGATTTTTTATTTTATTGTATTACACCAGCAGCAGTCTTTTCTATAAGTGAAAAAAAGAGATGTACAATTAAAGGGGTACTTCACCGCTGAAGATGAATGTGTATTTAAATTAGGTCATTTATCTAGTAGAAATGTGACTTTTTTTAGAAGTTGGTGCCTTCTAGAGCATGAAAATGTATTTTTGGCTCTTATGGATGAAAGACAACAACTCCCAGAATGCACTTGCTTCGCTGCCCTACGAGGCCACTCCCACCGGTTACATCACTTGCCCACCGTGGCAGCACCCCACCGTCATTTTTTTTTTTTTTATAGTTATAAAATTGAGAATAATAGGCTAATGTATCCACCATTCAAGTAACCCACCCCCGAATCGGCGCTAATTCTAAACCGAAAGTAAAATGAGCACGGCCGCCCGGCATTCATTCACGGTTGCAGTTATTCACGGTCCGTTCCCAGTCTGGCGTGATTTCAGTTCATGCCTATGGAAGCTTTACTTTCATAGGAGTTCCTTGTCAACACTTGCATTGCTCCGCACATCTCCATTATGAATGCCCGAGCCACGGCCGTGCGCATTTACATTTTGTGAGTGAGATCCCACCCCTATGTGCAGGTTGATAACATGCGGAACTAGCTCCTACTACTGGCTGTAGTCTTTAGCCTATGGGCAAAAAAGCCTCAGATGATAAAAAATGCAGATATTTTCGTCATCGGAGGCTTTTTTCCAGACATAAAATACATAAATCTCTTCTCAGGGGGATGTGGGTGGTGGGGGGGCACGATCATTTATGATTATACTACCGGGTTTATACTGATACAAAGCTTAATGCTAAATCGCTGAAGTTTAACAAAAAAACATTTTAGATTAATACAAGAAAAAAAAAAAATCTAAAATATGTTCACTTTACTAATTATGAGTAAAAATGTTGTCCGTTCCCATACTGGAATCTGACCAAAATATATGTAGAATATATGCTTATTATATGCTGCAAAAAGCACGGCTTGCAAAAATATTTTTCAAATTTAAAATGTATTTTGTTTAAACCTTCAGATAAATAAAAATATATTAGATATTAAACATCTGTCATTATACACTGCAAAAAAACATTATTTATCACAACTTATAATCAAACATTACGATAAGAAATAATGTGTTGTTTCAAAAGTATGTGTTTGTGTGTGACTCATAAAATTAAGTTTAGTTAATATTAAAATTTAGATATTTAAATTATTGCAACAATTTTTTTTTTTACGTATATTAGAATTTTTTTTTTTTTACAGGGCAAGAAAATAAACCTAACCTGTGAGTGAATGCAAAATACCTTTTTTTTAATACCACCGTACGTGGTAGGGCATTCAGTGTCAATGCTCCTAAATTATGGAATTCACTTCCCTTAACATTGCGTAACTTATCTCAGCTAAAGACATATCTATTTAATTTGTACTTTGATTAATGTGGCTATAAAAGACCTGTGCTTGTCTTGTGGATGTGAGTATGCAAATGTACTGTCTAACACTATGTAAAGCGACCTTGAGCTTTGGAAAGGCGCTTCTTCTTCTTAATAAATGTATTTATTAATATTATATATATATATATATATATATATATATATATATATATATATATATATATATATATATATATATATATATATATATATATATATATATATATATATATATATATATTAGCTATTATATTTTTGGCCACTCTTCTACTATTTTAAATATATTTTATAAATATTAGGCTATATCAAAAAATACATTTGGCTACACTTCATTTTGATAGCCATTCTACTAACTAAACGTGACTATGCAACTAAATGTCCATAACTCTCATTAGAGTATTAGGCTGTTAGGTTAGGATTCGTGACATGCCGTTGCAAAGTTACTGATAGTAATGTCTAAAATGTTCCCATATATTTTTGCTGTATGGATTTACAACATGAGGGTAAATCATGAATTACAATTTTATTAAAGTATTTTAAATAAAGTCAAAGTCAGATGGATGTTTCTGGCTTCCAGGAACCCAGTGTTTCTTCAAGGAAAGGAGGAACTTGTCTGCTCTCTCATTTTCCCCCAAAGGGAAAGTTGTTTCTCCCAGTCAGACTGCATTTGACGCAGCCATGTCATTACCTCGACTGTCGAGTCTCTTGTCAAACGGCGACCACAGAATTGGTGCAGTCAGTGGTTTGGGATGAAGAAGATGCATTTTAATGAAGCCTCCCGCTGAGAAAACCAGAGTTAAAAAGACAAAAACAAACCAACAGTTTGAGTTTAACTGAAGAGGACGTCTGGAACTGGCATCCTGTGTTTGATGTGATTAACTAGATGGGTTTTAACATCGACTCAGAGCTATATAAACACATTTACACATCTGCCCCGTGGAAAGCATCATCATACACATAATGTTGATAAAAGGAGTACATCCAAAATCCCTTCTGAGGAAAATTAAAACAGGTACAATAAATGCCCTTTGTCTTACGAACATGCATTTGCTAACAAATGTGAAGTGAATTGCTCTTGAGGGACGCAGTAAATCTGGCTCTTAGTTTCATGTCCTTGCTGTTTTTGGCACCTCGCTCCCGTCGGGCCGGAGGGATCCACATTAATATTGATGTGATGTCCAGGCAGGGCCAAGTCTCTGTGTATTCAAATAAACATTGTGCTTCAGATAAACTGAAGGGCGTTCGCTGACCTCGGCCATCATTTGCCTGCTGAATTGACACGTTTCTGCCTGTGAGATTGGCACCAGAGGTCAATGGCTTGAGTCTGCAGATATTAAACAGTCTGACCGACATGCCAACACTTTGGTTTGTTCTTATGTGCCATTATTTTTCCTTTATTTGTCATTTCTGCGGCTCCTCCCATCTCAGTCTGTCAGTAACGCTCAGTTTAGCTCCTGTCTCTATGAAGCCCCGCCTTCTGAAAAACACAATGTGCTCTGATTGGTCAGCTGGAGCAGTGTGTTGTGATTGGTGTTTGGGAAATGTCCCGCCCATAGATAGTATAAAACAATAGATGTGGTGTCCGTAGTTTTCTGAAGAGCATTTTAGAAGCCTAAATTAGGCGGATATGGCCATTGGCATCACGTCATCACGCATCACTCCTGGATAACCGAAAATGGGCAAAGAGGAGTGACGTGGGTGGAGCTGAGGTGTTGAAACCACACCCATCTAGCTCAACAGTAGTGACAGCAGCGGCAATCCACCTGTCACTCAAGTGGCCACGCCCTTAATTATGCAGAACTATAAGGCTTAATATAATTTAAAAGGTTGAGTTATAAAAAAATTCATCCCCCTCACAGTTATCATGAATAGTAAAAATAGCTATATAGACCAAAACCAATTTTTTTACCAAGCTGTAAACATGTTGTTTTTTTTCTGCTGTAAAGTTGGGCATTTTAACAAATGGGGGGTCTATGGGATTGACTCCTTTTTGGAGCCTGTCTCTAGCGGCCATTCGATGAATTGCAGTCCCTTCAGTCTTGGTTTAAAGAGAGAGACCAGAAGCCCCGCCTTCTGAAAAGCACAATGTGCTCTGATTGGTCAGCTGGAGCAGTGTGTTGTGATTGGTCAAGCGCTTCCAGCATGTTCGGGAAATGTCCCGCCGCTTACCATATACACACTACTAACTAGTTAAACCAGGCCCCGCTCCTTTATTCTGCATATTAATTATTATAAAGAGGAATATTGTGACATGTTGGTTCCTTGAAGAAGACAATGGAAGTGTTTCAGGGAGTTCAGAAACACTGACACTGATATAGAGAAGAACTGTGGAATAAGGACGTAGAACTCAAACTCAATTGAATGAAATCCACAAACGACAAGCAGGCCTTTTGGGGGGAAAAGACACAAATGTCTTTTTAGACGGCCACATTTCTCAAACTCACCAGAGGAGCAGATGAGCAATTCAGCATTTCCAGGATTCTCCATGCACTCAAAAGCCAAATTAAACTATTTACAGATGCGAATTCAATATCCGTCAACGTCTCCAAGAGGATTTTACAATACTATCATCTGCTGATGTTTTTAAATGAGCCATGGGTGGGGACAGTCGAATTATTCATGCAGCGTTTACACTAATGAGAAAGAGTCTTTCCTCTGAGCGCTCCTGGAGCAAACTGGGGGAGTGTTTTCATAAGCTCGGCAGTAGATCCATATAAACCTGAGCTGGATATTAAATTATAAGGATATTAAAACTCTCCCTGGGGTGAAGCACGAGGCGTCATCCGGAAGGAGGGCTGGAAGATTTTAATAAGAGTAAAATATTATCTTGGACATTTGTAATAAAGGGATAGTGCTGCATTTTCTCTCTGCCCCCATATTCATTCATTCTGAGAATTATTTATTGCCGCTCGAGGAACTGACACAGTTTTTCTCATTAGCTGTAGCGCCTGTCATCATGAAGTCAGATATGTGCTGCTTGCCAAAAAAGATTAGCCATCAGTTTTGCATATGAACATGTGAGAATAACCCTGAACGCAACCACCGGCTCGCTTTATATAGACTTAGGACAGGTGTGCTTAATATAATGCAAATAATCTTAACAAATCTTTTAAGTACACTAAAATTGATTTGTAGGGTCACTGAAGATTTGTTGACATGGATATTTTATGTAAAAGAATAGTAAGACTTAAGAGTCAATGAATCAACGACTCACTCATAACTCACAGATGACTCACTTGTCACCACCTGCCAGCATGACTACTGTATGTGATCTGCTGAAAGAGTCACTAAACCAGTGAGTGAATCAAAACAAATCTTTTTGCTGGGGAAATGCTAGCATCTCTCTCAAAAACTTGTAGACATGCCAAATTTATGGAAAGGAATATAAGACTTGGTTTGGTCATGAATGACTCTGTTGATGGAGTTAATGAATCAATGACTCACTCATAACACACAGATGACTCACTTGACAGCTTAACTACTGTATGTAACCTGCAGAAATATTCACTGAACCATTGAATGAATCTAAACAAATCTTGGTCATGAACAATCCAGTTGTTTGAGTCAATGAATCAACAATTCACTCATAACTCACAAATGACTCACATGTCTCCACCAGCCAGCAGAACTACTGTATGTAACCTGCAGAAACAAATCTAAACAAATCTTTTTGCTGGAGAAATCGTCTTTCTTCTTTAAGTAGATTTGACATGCATATTTTAATGAAAGGATAATAAGACTTGATTCACTGAATGAACTGAAACAAATCATTTAGCTTGGGAAACACTTACAATGTCTCTCTCAAAAACACTTTCTTTTTTACTCCAAGTAGATTAGTAGACATGCAAATTTTAATAATAGGATAATAAGATTTGATTCCATCAAGAACAACTCCGTTGATCGAGTCAGTGAATCAATGACTCACTCATAACACAGAGATGACTCATTTGTCTCTACCGGCCAGCATAACTACTGTGTGTTACCTGCAGAAAGAGTCACTGAACCAGTGAACAAATCTAAACAAATCTTGGTCATGAACAATTCAGTTGTTTGAATCAATGAATCAACGACTCACTCATAACTCACAGATGACTTACTTGTTAACTACTGTATGTAACCTGCAGAAAGAGTCACTGAACCAGTGAACAAATCTAAACAAATCTTGGTCATGAATAATTCAGTTGTTTGAATCAATGAATCAACGACTCACTCATAACTCACAGATGACTCACTTATTAACTACTGTGTGTAACCTGCAGAAAGAGTCACTGAACCAGTGAACAAATCTAAACAAATCTTGGTCATGAACAATTCAGTTGTTTGAATCAATGAATCAACGACTCACTCATAACTCACAGATGACTTACTTGTTAACTACTGTATGTAACCTGCAGAAAGAGTCACTGAACCAGTGAACAAATCTAAACAAATCTTGGTCATGAATAATTCAGTTGTTTGAATCAACAAATCAACGACTCACTCATAACTCACAGATGACTTACTTGTTAACTACTGTATGTAACCTGCAGAAAGAGTCACTGAACCAGTGAACAAATCTAAACAAATCTTGGTCATGAACAATTCAGTTGTTTGAATCAATGAATCAACGACTCACTCATAACTCACAGATGACTCACTTATTAACTACTGTGTGTAACCTGCAGAAAGAGTCACTGAACCAGTGAACAAATCTAAACAAATCTTGGTCATGAACAATTCAGTTGTTTGAATCAATGAATCAACGACTCACTCATAACTCACAGATGACTCACTTATTAACTACTGTGTGTAACCTGCAGAAAGAGTCACTGAACCAGTGAACAAATCTAAACAAATCTTGGTCATGAACAATTCAGTTGTTTGAATCAATGAATCAACGACTCACTCATAACTCACAGATGACTTACTTGTTAACTACTGTATGTAACCTGCAGAAAGAGTCACTGAACCAGTGAAAAAATCTAAACAAATATTGGTCATGAACAATTCAGTTGTTTGAATCAATGAATCAACGACTCACTCATAACTCACAGATGACTCACTTATTAACTACAGTATGTAACTTTGCAGAAAGAGTCACTGAACGAAGCTAAACAAATCTTTTTGCTGATTGGATTTGAGTCAAAACTTGTTGACTGCGATGAATCTATGAAATATAATCTCCTGTCTCAGATGTAGGTTTGCAATGTAGTGTGGAAATGTTCTTGACATGTTTTGTGAGATTCGTTCGTGTTTCTGAGTGAAATGATATGCTCTAATATAGCAAGACTACTAATTCAATTTTCAAACAATAATGTAGAAATGTCTCCAAAGATTTAGCAGTGAAAAGAAACATCTTTATTCCACTCATGAGACGCTGTTGCTTTATCTATTGATTATAAGACTCACTCTGATCGATTCACGCTTTGCTGTTGCTAATGCAGGTGATTTGGTCCCATGGCTGTTGTAATCCGATGCCTATCATTCAGTGCATCAAACGGGGGCTCGCCTGATCATGCAGTGCAAATGATGGAGGCCACGGATTATCAGCAGTGTCAAATGAGCGGTGTCGTGAGGATAACCTTACACATTACAACACCATACCGTCTTTATCAGATGTGTGCCGTTCTCTGCGTGAGGGTGAATGGTATAATAAACAGCAGGGACGTGCAGAGAGTTCTTCAGAGGCAGGGGCTCAAATGTAAAAAGGGCAACATCTAAAAAAAATAATAATAATAAAAAACATATATATATATATATATATATATATATATATATATATATATATATATATATATATATATATATATATGTGTGTGTGTGTGTGTGTGTGTGTGTGTGTGTGTGTGTGTGTGTGTGTGTGTGTGTGTAGGCTATGTGTGTGGCTATGCGCGTGTGGAAATGTTTAGATACTACATTTTAACTTTTATTTTTGCAAGAAGTCTCTTATTCTCATTAAGCCTAAACGATAGCCTAATATTGTGAGATGTTATTACATGTTCTTTTTAACATTTTATTAATCAAAGAATCTTTCATCTTGAGTATCACAGCAGGTTATAAAAAATATTAAGCAGCACAACTGTTTCCAACAACATTGAAGTCAAATCTATGATTTGTGAAGGGTCATGTGACCCTGAAGACTGGAGTAATGATGATAAATTCAGCTTTGATCACAGGTATACATATACTTTCAATTTTAAAGTATATTAAAATAGAAAACCATTAGCCTATTATAAAAACATTTCACAATTTTGCTGTTTTTGATCAAATAAATGCAGGCTTGATGAGCATAAGAGACTTCTTTCATAATGCTGCAAAATTATCAAAAATGGTAATATAATAAAGTCCTTTCACGCCACCATTTCACATAATTAGCCTGTAGGTGCCGTTGGCACTTGGCTTCATTAGCTTTGATAGTTTTATCAAATAGTAAACGTGTATCATTATACATAAATACAAGTGAATTTAACACTACTTACATTAATGCAACTTTTAATGCTGCGTGGTTTTGTGCAATGCTTTGTTTGTTGTCAGGAACATCAGGACGATTGTCAGGATGATCCATTTCGTCAGGAAATCGTTCCACAAACGTTAGTTCGTCTGTCCATGTCATTTTCAACCGATTTATGAATTAGAACAGAAAATTACCGCTCCACTTCACTTTGTCCAATGGAATCTGAACTTTGCCAGATCACGATTGGTTGGTGTATATGACAAACCGCCCGGGCATTGACGATTTATGTAAAATTTAAAAATATCTAAAATATAGATTTTTGATTAAATCAACACATTAGCGTTAATTACTTATGAAACAATGTTTTGGTTTGTTTGGGGATGCTTTTCTCCGTAAAGCCACAGACACTCTCTGAAAGAACCATATATGGCTCGAGAGCCGTTTCCGAACAGACTGAGGAAAATCAGCCAGTAAAACACATGCAACCCATAGCAACGGGTTATGGCAACGCCTCAGACCGACTGATATGAAAAAATAAACAGGTTTCCGACTTTTGACACGTTGTCCTTTTTTATTGACCACAATAAAAAATTATCATTGATATTTGTCTGAGAGGGGCACTTTTGATTAATTTTGATAAAGGGCAGGGCTCGGCACCCAAAGCCCCCTCTGCACGTGCCTGATAAATAGTGCAGACTTCTTCTAGACGGTGGTATGTGTGCTGAAAAGCAGGGAATTAGGCCTGAAATGAGCCTCATTTGCAATAAATCCTCATCATCTGCCCTCAGATCAGCTTTGGACTACAGAACCTGCTGGCTTGCTGCCGGCAAAACTTGCACTAGGCGACCCAGAGGAATAGAGATTGGTCGTTTTCTGCACATTTCCCCCAATTAAACATGTTCCCCTGGAGCACAGGGGTCAACGGGGACCAACAATCGCTGTAGGGTTGAGCCGGAGCGTTTACGTGATCCATTGCCTTTATCCTGACAGGAAAATAAAATGATGTAAAACGTTTTTGCTATCAAATTCTATTAAAATTGGCTCTGTGAGGAGCAGTATCAATTTTGGACGAGGCATCCTCGGCTAAATATAATCAGGCGCTCTTCGATTGAAAGCGGGTTTATACAATCGCTGTAATTTCATGGAGGTGTGCTCTCATAATCAAATGTTGCGTGCGCTAATGATTTTTTTTTCTCTGGAAAGCTTCAATACAGTGATAAGACAGAAATAACCCTGCATCAGCAAAGCGGGGATCGGAAAAGCAATAGCTCAATAATTTGCCATCCTATTTCCCATTATGTTTTTAACTTCATGGCTTTTTAAGAGTGCTTTACCAAAATAAATCAAAGCGTATATCTTTGCTTGTCTGTGAAATTGAATCCCGTTCTAATATCTGGGTATTCGCTGTCGCATTTAGTGCATCCATTTTGTTTATTCCTCTGTGTGTGTGGAAATATCTAGAGCATTAATGATCAAATGCTTCATTATAAATGCAAGCTGGTTACAGCTGAATGAAGCGGCAGGGAAGAAAATAGCACAGGGATGAAAGCTGTTATTTTGGAAAAAAACTGATGAAATATTGAATCCTTTCTCTCAAAGATTACCTTTCTCGTGACGCGGCCCCTGTAAAATGAGACGAGGGGCATTTGTTGTGCTCCAGTTTTCCCCGGAGATCCTTGAATCGATGGAGAATGCTCTCCTCTGTTAACATGTAATCACAAACCTTCATCAGGTGATTGACACCAGGCTTCCTTCTTACAGAAAAGTACGAGTTGTGAATTTATAACTGCAATGAAATAACTGTGGTCTGAATGAAATGGACGTGTTGACCCGTTTCATAATTATTAGTTTCTATTTCTCTTCCCGACAAAGCTTTTTCTGCCCTTCTGCAACAAAATGATGAGCAAAAGATGCACATTAAGTGTATTTGAGACTTGCAGAATCTGCAAAGTGTGTGTGTGTGTGTGTGTGTGTGTGTGTGTGTGTGTGTGTGTGTGTGTGTGTGTGTGTGTGTGTGTGTGTGTGTGTGTGTGTGTGTGTGTGTGTGTGTGTGTGGACTGGTAATCCCCTACGGTATGGGGACAAAATGTCCCCACAAAGATGGCAATATCCAAATTTTTGTCCTTGTGGGGACATTTTTTGGTCCCCATGAGGAAAACATCTTATAAATCACACTAAGTGATGTTTTTGAAAAAGTAAAAATGCAGCATGTCTCCTGTGATGGGTAGGTTTAGGGGCAGGGGCAGTGTGTGTGTGTGTGTGTGTGTGTGTGTGTGTGTGTGTGTGTGTGTGTGTGTGTGTGTGTGTGTGTGTGTGTGTGTGTGTGTGTGTGTGTGTGTGTGTGTGTGTGATGGGTAGGTTTAGGGGCAGGGGCAGTGTGTGTGTGTGTGTGTGTGTGTGTGTGTGTGTGTGTGTGTGTGTGTGTGTGTGTGTGTGTGTGTGTGTGTGTGTGTGTGTGTGTGTGATGTGGGTTAGGTTAGCAGGGGCAGTGTAGGGGATAGAAAATACGGTTTATACAGTATAAAATGCATTACGCTATGGAATGTCCCCATAAAACATGGAAACACAACATGTGTGTGTGTGTGTGTGTGTGTGTGTGTGTGTGTGTGTGTGTGTGTGTGTGTGTGTGTGTGTGTGTGTGTGTGTGTGTGTGTGTGTGTGTGTGTGTGTGTGTGTGTGTGTGTGTGTGTGTCGTTCCCTGATGATCCATGGCTGTGTGGTTGTTCATGCCCAATGTTCTTCAGGAAAATCCTCCAGGTCCTGCATATTCTTCAGTTTTCCAGCATATTCTGCGTATTTGAACCCTCTCCAGCTGTGACTGTATGATTCTGAGATCCATCTTTTCACACTGAGGATGATTGAGGACTCAAACACAGCTAATAAAAAAAGGTTCAAACATTCACTGATGCTCCAGAAGGAGACAATATGCATAAAAGGGATCCTATAATGCCCCTTTTACAATATTTTTAAATGCAAATGAGCTACTGCTCCCGCCCCCATCCTAGAAGAGGGCGGAGCTTCAAGAGCTCATGTTAGCAGCTCCGATTACCTCACGCATCCGACTCCAGTTTGATCATAAAAGGCTGAACAGTTTCTGATATTTTCAGTGTGTCTCTACACATTGAAAATATCAGAAACTTTTCAGCCTTTTATGATCAAACCGGAGTCGGACAATGATGGAGAGACTCCAGAAGAAGAGACGACATGTAGAATGAGACAGGAGCTTCTGAAGGGATAGAGGAGGAGTTTATGAGTTAACCATCTTCAGTCATTGATTAGCATATTAATCTATAAACCACTGGTGTGGGAACTGTTGTGAGATGAGCCAGAGAATATCTGCTGATGAAGAGAGAACAGGGATAGTTTAGTGTAATTACGGTTATAACTGATGATGTCATCTTGCTTTATGACATGCGATTGCGTTTGTGTTCGTACTGTATCAATAAATGTGGGACGACAGCTCGAGTCGACTCCCAAATGTGCTCGACTACAGCAACTCTTCATGTTCCCGGGGGGCGGGGTTATGTAAATGTTAGGGTTAGTGATGTCACTAACTCGTTGTAGTCCCTACCAGCCGTTTGTTGTAGTCCTTAAAAAGAGATTTCTGTAAAAGAAAATATCTCCCTTTGCTTTGAACTTTGAGCATCGTAACTTTGCAGATGTTGTTCATGCTCAAACAGCGACACACACACTCACTAAAGGTGTATTTATTATTTAAAAAGTGCAATCATAAATAGCCACACCTTTAAGTGCCAGGGGGTGAAAACTTTTGAAAAGGATGGAAATTTTTCTTATTTATATTTTTTTAAATATCAAATTTATTCATTCAGTACTGCCCATCAGAAGCAACAAAAGATTCTTGCATGTTTCCCGGAAGACAAATTAAGTACAGTTTACCTTGATCCTCAAATTCAATACGTTTTCAGCCCCGGCTCTTAATGCGTCGTATTTCCTTCTGGAGCATCAGTGAATGTTTGAACCTTTTTCTGTAAAACATTGGGCAGTTTAACTTTTGCAATGATTGACACAGGGCCAAATTCAAGTCATACAGCAATGCATTTATGGGTTACATTTCTTAAAAAGTTGAGAATGGAGAGCTATAAGGAGAAGGTGTGTTTACATGCACAAAATATTTAGTCAGTCATAATGTTCTTAAATGCTGTAATACACTAAACATATTTGTTTGCGTATGCATTGCATGTAAAACGTCATTATTCGTATATGCATGAATAAGTAAAAATATGTATGCCACTACGCATGTGCACAAGGTATTTTTTTACATGCACAATCATATTATTTTGGGTCTACACCACCCCTTTCAATCGAATCGAAATGTAACTTGAACTGAGCTCAAACAGATCGATTTAGGTGTTTACATGAAGGCTTTTCAGTGCGATAGAACCATCAATCTGATTATCTGAGTGCATGTAAACATAGCTAGTGTAAACTGTCTTCCTCCACGGTCAGTTTTCTCTTTCAGGTCAGATTGAAGAAACACAAATTTTAAGGAAACTTAATAGTGTGCTCTCTCAGATGTCTCTCCTACAGAAAAATGAAAAAGGAAACAAGTCGGTTGACATAGAGTATAGTCTAGAGATATAAAACGGATGTGGATGGCACATCTTTCTGGACGGCAAGAAAGGTATTTTTACCATTAAACAAGTGAGGGTCACTTTACTGATGGAGCTGTTATGAATATTTGAAGAGGCTTTGAGCTGTCCATGAAAGAGCGCTGGAGGTTTAGTGAGTGTGGCATTTGTCTCCCACCTATACAAGGCAGCTCTTTGCCTTAAAAGTCATCCAGGTGGATGCTGGGGATCTGGTCCAAAGGCAGACGATCCACTGGCACAGGGGAATGAAATGTCAGGCCCGCTTGAAGGCACTGGCACATTCAGACACATTGAGCTCACCTCTGATTCCTCTGTATGTGGCAGTGAGAGGGATTGAGGTGATGGAGTAATTATATGAACACCTCTAGAGTGATTTCTGCTCATACAGTACGACACCTTGAAATGAGAAAGTGCTGCTGATTTTATGATTCACTCTGCTGGTTTTACCTTGTAATGCAATTTAACTCCAATCGGATTGAGATTTTCCTTATATGTTAATTGAAGGTGAAGTATGTCATGTAATTTATTATTTATTATCTCCCAACTTATACTATACCAGATATACTAAACAGGGCAATTTAGCATGAAAGTGCAATCCCATAAAAGCTCAGATGGGTGTGAAAAGTTCTGATCTACAGACAACGCGCAAATTAAAGCATACAGACGCAGTAATTTAATTATGCAGAACTTTAAGGCTTTATATAATGTAAACGAATGAGTTATAAAAACATTCACCCCCTCACAGTCGTCGTGAAGGGCAAAATTAGCTTTATAGAAGAAAACTAGAATTTGTCCCAGGCTGTAAACATGTTTTATTCTGCTGTAAAGTTGGGCATTTTAACATGAGCTCAATGAGATTCTGCTCCTTCTGGAGCCGGTCTCTAGGGGCCAGACGATGAACTGCAGTTTAAGTCACTTCCGTATCGGCTTCAAGAAAGATCGCAGGAGGTGCCGCTTGTGACCAACACAGTCTACCAAGAGCAGCGCAAATTAGCATCTGGTTTAAGACATGCTTCTTTTAGGCTGTAAATTATGTCACAAATACCAGTAAAGTGACGAGCGCAAACCAAGTAAATCACCTTGCATGATTCAAGTACTCTCCTGGTATGTTAACTTTTTTTGCACATAGCACTGGTGCTACAGAGGTTGAATGTTTTGTAGCACAAGAATAAAACACACGTTAGGCATGCAAAATCCAACCTTTAACAAGAAAACTTTTCAGACTTAAAGTTTAGTCACTTAGTACAACTACATTTTTTTAGGTAACGCTTTAGATTACGGCCCGGAAAGTACCACGTAATTAAAGTGAATTTACAGGGTAATTTTCGGTAATTATAGTGTAACTATAAAGTAAGTAAGTAGGTGTAGGTATAAGGGAACAATATGTAATATTGGGAGAATAAAGGGGTAACTAGCCCGGAAAGTACTGCGTAATGAATTTTTTGTAATTATACTGTAATGTTGTATGTGTTTAGGCAAAAAAACATGTCAAGTTTTGGGAATAAAGGGGTAACAACCAGGAAAATTACAAATAAGTATACTGTAAGTATTTTATAACTAAGGGCTAACTATTCTAATATTACATGGTACTTATGGCATACTAACAACATGGAAAATTACAAATAACTATACTGTAAGTATTGCATAATTGTATAAGTATTGACACTTCCAGATGAGAACACAAAAACATTTTTAAATGATGATGATGATGATGATGTAGTTACCCTGTCACTATGTGTAACAAGGGGGTATCTTTGCCAGTAATTAATTAATTTAGTCTTACTTGCCTTGAAACATGTATGTCAAATCATATAAATTATAGGCTACTGTATATAAGTAGTAAAATGCAAGTGTGTTTTATCGTGTTATATGAATATTTTATTTTCTGGGATCAGCTGAAAAGAGGTAAGCGACTCCAATGCCTTTCAAACAGAATAGCAGACCAATTATCTGTAACACTCAGGTAATAACCTTGATTCTAAATCAAATCATAGCAAAAATCTTATGAATCTTACGACCTTACTAAAAAAAAACTTTTATATGACACTTATTATTACAAAAAAAGTTATGTAGTGGATGTGCTTTCTAAATTGCTCCCAAATGATTGTTTAGCATGCAATATCTCCATCATGTCAAGTTAAAACATATTTAAATAGTGCTTTAAACTATAGGCTACATATTGTTTGAAAGCAGCTTCACAATAATAAACAAATATAAAAGTAATATTTAAAAATGTTTTTGTGTTCTCATCTGGAAGTGTCAATACTTATACAATTATGCAATACTTACAGTATAGTTATTTGTAATTTTCCATGTTGTTAGTATGCCATAAGTACCATGTAATATTAGAATAGTTAGCCCTTAGTTATAAAATACTTACAGTATACTTATTTGTAATTTTCCTGGTTGTTACCCCTTTATTCCCAAAACTTGACATGTTTTTTTGCCTAAACACATACAACATTACAGTATAATTACAAAAAATTCATTACGCAGTACTTTCCGGGCTAGTTACCCCTTTATTCTCCCAATATTACATATTGTTCCCTTATACCTACACCTACTTACTTTATAGTTAAACTATAATTAACGAAAATTACCCTGTAAATTCACTTTAATTACGTGGTACTTTCCGAACCGTAATCTAAAGCGTTACCTTTTTTTACAATGTAGTTTTGAACTCAAATAAGGCATTGCACAAACAGAGAGGAAAATAAAAATATTGTGATTATAAGAAGTCAAGGAAATGAGTTTTTGCACTTCTGGTTCCATCGTCCTGCAGTCAATGGGTTTTAAAGGTCTGTGGTTAAAAATACACCTCCAGCGAATACCAGTAAATCTCTGCATGAAGCATAAAACGAGCTCAGGCGGTTAGTATGTGTGTTGTCTTTCTATAACCTCTTGATCTTTATTGTTAATTGGATGCGTTTGTCGTGCACTCGCTACACACACTCCTCTGTAACTCTGATAGGTGACCTTTTCCTCCTGCCCACCTGCTGGAAGCTCCTCCAGAGACGCTGCTCGTCTTTACAGTCCACTAGGCCTTTATGCTCTTCATGCATGGAATCACAATATACAGAACCGCGATTCATTTCCATCATTTCTACTCCCGTTGCTTTATAAGTAGGAGTTTAGTATGCAGTGCATTGCAGATTTTGCTCCCTGCATATTGTTTCCTTCATGTCATTTTGACAGGACCGTATTTACGAGAGAAGTGCACATCGTGATTATCATGCTCGTGAGATCAACCTACTCTTCCCATCATTGTCTGCGAATGATGAGAATGATGAAACATAAAACACCAGTGACACACATCCCTTGCTCTTCATTTTGTGCTAAAACAAAATGTGGAATATAAATATGAAATCACCCAGCGAGTCGCTTATTCTGACTCAAGTCACTTGAACGCATCACATCCTAATCGCTACTTCTGAACTTGTAAGTATGAACTTCGTTGGAGGACTTGAAGGCAGAATATGTCACAGTCTTCTAAACCATTAACCTTAAGATTTCATGAATATCAAAACACATCAAATTTCTTATTTTTTAAGTCAAGAATCTGATGAAAGTGGTGAAAACATCAAAGAATGTCTATGTTCTGAACTTCAATACTGCTTGTGCTATTTCTGTATGCATGGAATATGCCCTACTACATTAGCCCAGTGTTATGTTAGTATCATTGATTCATATTTTGATTTAGAATAACACTGATTATCTCTTCATCGCGGCACCTGTTAGTGGGTGGGATATATTAGGCAGCAAGTGAACATTTTGTCCTCAAAGTTGATGTGTTAGAAGCAGGAAAAATGGGCAAGCGTAAGGATTTGAGCGAGTTTGACAAGGGCCAAATTGTGATGGCTAGACGACTGGGTCAGAGCATCTCCAAAACTGCAGCTCTTGTGGGGTGTTCCCGGTCTGCAGTGGTCAGGATCTATCAAAAGTGCTCCAAGGAAGGAACAGTGGAGAACCGGCCACAGGGTCACGGGCGGCTCAGGCTCATTGATGCACGTGTGGAGCGAAGGCTGACCCGTGTGGTCCGATCAAACAGACGAGCTACTGGAGCTCAAACTGCTCAAGAAGTTAATGCTGGTTCTGATAGAAAGGTGTCAGAATACACAGAGCATCGCAGTTTGTTGCGTATGGGGCGGCATAGCCGCTGACCAGTCAGAGTGCCCATGCTGACCCCTGACCCCGCCGAAAGCACCAACAGTGGCACGTGAGCATCAGAACTGGACGGAGCAATGGAAGAAGGTGGTCTGGTCTGATGAATTTACATCACGTGGATGGCCGGGTGCGTGTGCGTTGCTTACCTGGGGAACACATGGCACCATGATGCACTATGCGATTTGACAGCACTAGTTTTAATGTTAAATTTCATTAATGTTAACCCGGCATTTACCAAAACAAGAAGTATACAAGTAGGACTTTATTTTTTACTGCATAATATTCAGTTAGTACTCAATTCCTCTGTGTTCGTACCGAGGCTGATCTGAGAACAGCTAGGGAGGGTGAGTGGGAATCGCAGACAGAAATAATTTCCCACAGTCAGAGAATCGTCACTATCCTGAGCTTCTGAATGCCAATTTCAGCCCATCAAACACTGTCTCAATGCCTTCTCCCATCCCTCAGACTCAATTTCCAGTCATTCTCCAAACAGGTCGGATCATGTTAGTGAATCACAGGGTGGTGCTGTACTATCAGGAGAGAGCACAGGGGGCCGGTCTCATTTCAGTAATGCAGCGATGCCTCTGAGGTAATCACAAGAGACGGAAAACAAAGTTTACCAAGCTCTATTAGTAATTAAGGTTAATTGGCACATGTATCTTAGCCTGCCGCGCTCACTGTTTCACTGCCGATCCTGTTACAGATCCAATGAGCCTGGAGTTACACACAAACAGCATTCACTGAAGGACTCAGTTTTGCTAAATGCTTTTATTTCTGCTCTGAATACAGATTTAATGACGTTAGCATATCCTGGACTGTGTGTGAGAATAACATGGCAATGTTTGGACTGTAATAATGGCAAATATTCTTCAGTTGTCATTCATTTAAACAGCCAATAGAAAATACAGATGCATGGCCTGATTGATGAAATAATGCTTCTGAGGGCAGTATACTTTAATCTCCCTACTTAAATAGTATTTAAAAGGGAAATTGAACTTTGTCTCATCTCATTGTGAATTTGGCAAGAGATATGGTGCTCTGGGCATATTGATTGGGAAGATCCTGAAACCGAATACAGTATTAAAATGCAAAGAACAGTGAGCATGAAACCACCTGTGTTTAGCTTTCAAACATGTTGATCAATATGGAATTGCAAAGCTGACATAATAATAAATAAATACAAATGTAAATATATGAAAATGTAATATATATATATATATATATATATATATATATATATATATATATATATATATATATATATATATATATATATATATATATATATACATAAATATACAAAGAAATATTTAGACAGCTCGATTGCTATGTCAGAGGTAAAACACATTACCATATGGACAAAGAAATGTATAAATACATGTAGACATAAATATAAATATACATAATTAAATGTATAATTAAATACATAAATGTGGGGAAAAAATACAATTGTACATAAATTAGGAAATAAAAGTACACTCTAAAAAAACAACCCAATGTTGGGTCAAATATGGACTAACCCAGCAATTGGGTTGTCTTAAGCAAATATTTAAGCCAACCGCAGGGTTAAAACAACCCAATCGCTGGGTTAGTCCATATTTGACCCAACATTGGGTTAAAACAACCCAGTATTTTTTTGAGTGTATAAATTTATGGATTTATTTACATATATTTATGTATATATTTTTGTTTTAAACATTTCTGTGTATGTATATGTTTATGGCTCTGTGTTTTTTATATTTCTTTGTATATTTACTTATGCATTTATGTATTTATTATTATGTCAGCTTTTGTATTCCATAGATCAGATGCTCTGGACAGGTTTTAAACACTTTCTCTTTCTGTTTCTATATTGAAAACCTGGTTAAAGGTTTCAAATCGGGAAAACTCACTTCGTTAAATCCAGCTGATCTAAAGAAGTGTTGAAGACATGGCTTAACTAACCAGGCTTTTGAATGTTTCATGCCACAGTGTCTCTCACAGACTTTACACAAGTCGTGCTTGTCAATCATCTGTTTGAGCATCGCTGCGGTGCCCTTTAAGGGCGGAGGCTCGGACAGGTGAGGACGAGAGAGGACGTACGGCCGCTGCTGTTCTGAGAGCGTTTGTTCGTGTGCGGGATATAAATGAATTCAATTCGGGTCAGAGAGAAGTTGACTTTAAGCTATTCAAATATTCTATAAGGTCTACTAGTTTTCTTAAAAGGCTCATGACATGAGAAATTACATTGTCACAGGGTGTTTAGGTGTAGGTTCATGTTTCATGTTTTAAGTTTATCATGTTCACAGTCATGTGTTGTCATGCACTTCCTGGTTTGTCATGTGATCCTGCCATGTGCTCCCTGGTCTTGTGTTGTGTTGTGTCATGTTGTCATTGGTTTATTGGTTGATTATTGTTCACAGGTGTGTCTTGTCTTGTTCTCAGTCTGTGTATTTAAGCCCTCATGTTTGCCATGTGTCTTGGTCTGTTATTGAATGTGTAACCACTGTCGGTGAGTATCCAGTCAATTCTTTTGGTTATTTTTTAATCAAGTCAAGTCTTTTCTTTATTGGTTTTCCAAGTCTTTGTTTTACGTTTTGGATTTTGTTTTTTTTGTAAATAAACTGCACTTGGGTTCTTACACCTTGCCTCCAGGATATCTGTTACATACATCTGCCTTGATCTTTGATATTAGAGGTCTTTGTATTAAACCATGCAAGTTTCACAGCTGATTCTGAAAAATGTCCTCTTTATTATAAACAAAGCATTTATTTAATCAAGCTCCAAAAGTGGCCGCCTTCAGAGCAAGACATCGCCCAATAGTTATACAGCATCGCACCATAGGCCCCACCCACTTTACCAGCTGATATTTGCCTACACTGGAAGTGAGCTTCATGTCAAAAGCAAAATATTGCCCTTTTTTTTTATTTTATTTTTATTGCACTCAAGTGCAATAGCGAGTGGCTGTTGATACTGTTTCCTAAGCAATGACGTTAGCCTATCATAGCGTTTACCAGGGAACCTCCCCCAGTTTCTCTTGAAGTGGATACTGAAGTGTCTTAAACTGCAGTTCATCGACTGGCCACTAGGGACCGGCTCCAGAAGGAGCAGAATCTCATCGAGCTCATGTTAAAATGCCCAACATTACAGCAGAATAAAACATGTTTACAGCCCGGGACAAATTCTAGGTTTGGTCTAATTTTGCCCTTCATGACGACTCTGAGGGGGTGAATGTTTTTATAACTCATTGGTTTCCATTTAAATTGCTGTTTTGTTACATTTACAATATGCTGTTTAAATTAGCATATTGTGATAAAAGTTCATTATTTTCCATAATGTAATGATAAAAATTAAACTTTCATATATTTTAGATTCATTGCACACCAACTAAAATATTTCAGGTCTTTTATTGTTTATATACTGATGATTATGGCATACAGCTCATGAAAACCCCAAATTCCTATCTCAAAACATTAGCATATCATGAAAAGGTTCTCTTAACGAGCTATTAACCTAATCATCTGAATCAACTAATTAACTCTAAACACCTGCAAAAGATTCCTGAGGCTTTTAAAAACTGGTTCATTACTCAAAACCGCAATCATGGGTAAGACTGCCGACCTGACCGCTGTCCAGAAGGCCATTATTGACACCCTCAAGCGAGAGGGTAAGACACAGAAAGACATTTCTGAACCAATAGGCTGTTCCCAGAGTGCTGTATCAAGGCACCTCAGTGGGAAGTCTGTGGGAAGGAAAAGTGTGGCAAAAACGCTGCACAACGAGAAGAGGTGACCGGACCCTGAGGAAGATTGTGGAGAAGGACCGATTCCAGACCTTGGGGGACCTGCGGAAGCAGTGGACGGAGTCTGGAGTAGAAACATCCAGAGCCACCGTGCACAGGCGTGTGCAGGAAATGGGCTACAGGTGCCGCATTCCCCAGGTCAAGCCACTTTTGAACCAGAAACAGCGGCAGAAGCGCCTGACCTGGGCTACAGAGAAGCAGCACTGTACTGTCGCCCAAATTTTGCATGTAATTCGAAATCAAGGTGCCAGAGTCTGGAGGAAGACTGGGGAGAAGGAAATGCCAAAATGCCTGAAGTCCAGTGTCAAGTACCCACAGTCAGTGATGGTCTGGGGTGCCATGTCAGCTGCTGGTGTTGGTCCACTGTGTTTTATCAAGGGCAGGGTCAATGCAGCTAGCTATCAGGAGATTTTGGAGCACTTCATGCTTCCATCTGCTGAAAAGCTTTATGGGATTGAAGATTTAGTTTTTCAGCACGACCTGGCACCTGCTCACAGTGCCAAAACCACTGGTAAATGGTTTACTGACCATGGTATTACTGTGCTCAATTAGCCTGCCAACTCTCCTGACCTGAACCCCATAGAGAATCTGTGGGATATTGTGAAGAGAAAGTTGAGAGACGCAAGACCCAACACTCTGGATGAGCTTAAGGCCGCTATCGAAGCATCCTGGGCCTCCATAACACCTCAGCAGTGCCACAGGCTGATCGCCTCCATGCCACGCCACATTGAAGCAGTCATTTCTGCAAAAGGATTCCCCACCAAGTATTGAGTGCATAACTGAACATAATTATTTGAAGGTTGACTTTTTTTGTATTAAAAACACTTTTCTTTTATTGGTCGGATGAAATATGCTAATTTTTTGAGATTTTGAGGGGTTTCATGAGCTGTATGCCAAAATCATCAGTATTAAAACAATAAAAGACCTGAAATATTTCAGTTGGTGTGCAATGAATCTAAAATATATGAAAGTTTAATTTTTATCATTACATTATGGAAAATAATGAACTTTTATCACAATATGCTAATTTTTTGAGAAGGACCTGTATATATAATACACACACATGATGCATGTATACACTCACTTTAAGGATTATTAGGAACACCTGTTCAATTTCTCATTAATGCAGTTATCTAATCAACCAATCACATGGCAGTTGCTTCAATGCATTTAGGGGTGTGGTCCTGGTCAAGACAATCTCCTGAACTCCAAACTGAATGTCAGAATGGGAAAGAAAGGTGATTTAAGCTATTTTGAGCGTGGCCTGGTTGTTGGTGCCAGACGGGCCGGTCTGAGTATTTCACAATCTGCTCAGTTACTGGGATTTTCACACACAACCATTTCTAGGGTTTACAAAGAATGGTGTGAAAAGGGAAAAACATCCAGTATGCGGCAGTCCTGTGGGAAAATGCCTTGTTGATGCTAGAGGTCAGAGGAGAATGGGCCGACTGATTCAAGCTGATAGAAGAGCAACTTTGACTGAAATAACCACTTCACGCATTTGTGAAGCCACAACACGCACAACCTTGAGGCGGATGGGCTACAACAGCAGAAGACCCCACCGGGTACCACTCATCTCCACTACAAATAGGAAAAAGAGGCTACAATTTGCACAAGCTCACCAAAATTGGACAGTTGAAGACTGGAAAAATGTTGCCTGGTCTGATGAGTCTCGATTTCTGTTGAGACATTCAGATGGTCGAGTCAGAATTTGGCATAAACACAATGAGAACATGGATCCATCATGCCTTGTTCCCACTGTGCAGGCTGGTGGTGGTGGTGTAATGGTGTGGGGTTGTTTTCTTGGCACACTTTAGGCCCCTTAGTGCCAATTGGGCATCGTTTAAATGCCACGGCCTACCTGAGCATTGTTTCTGAGCATGTCCATCCCTTTATGACCACCATGTTCCCATCCTCTGATGGCTACTTCCAGCAGGATAATGCACCATGTCACAAAGCTCCAATCATTTCAAATTGGTTTCTTGAACATGACAATGAGTTCACTGAACTAAAATGGCCCCCACAGTCACCAGATCTCAACCCAATAGAGCATCTTTGGGATGTGGTGGAACGGAGCAGTGCCCTGGATGTGCATCCCACAAATCTCCATCAACTGCAAGATGCTATCCTATCAATATGGGCCAACATTTCTAAAGAATGCTTTCAGCACCTTGTTGAATCAATGCCACGTAGAATTAAGGCAGTTCTGAAGGCGAAAGGGGGTCAAACACAGTATTAGGCAAGGCAAGGCAAGTTTTTTTATATAGCACATTTCATACACAAAGGCAATTCAAAGTGCTTTACATAAGAAATAAGAAAACCAAAGGATTTAAAAAAAACAAGGATAATTAAAACAGTGTAAAGAGAATTTAAAAAATAAAAATAAAAAGTGGATAAATAGATCCTGTAACGAAGTTCGTTTGTTGGAAGGAAGGAGGCGGGAACCGCGAACGCGTTCAAACAGATTTTAATCAAAAATAAATAAACAAAACAAAAGTAAATAGCGGGCAGCCCTCACGGACGACTGCCCGCAAAACACACACACATAATAAACCGTGGGCAGCCCCTCGCGGACGACTGCCCACCAACATAACAAACGTAAACAAAATATAACATAAAATCCAGGCCTGGTCCTCTCTCGACTTCCGCTGCCTTCGCTCCTCCTTTTATGCTCCCGTCCCTCGGCCGCGAGACGAGACCGGTGTGACGCGCGCAGCTGGCACTCATTATCACTCGTCACCGGTCCTGCTCTCGCGGTCCTCGCCCGCTGCCACATACCCCCATCGCCCCTCGCAGGCCGGGGGGCACTCCCGAGACTGCGCTCTACTCCCCCTCTCCCGGGGCCGATCCACGGCGCGGCACCTGGGGGTAAGGACAGAGAGGCGAGAGAAATGAAGACGGGAGCACGAGGAGCGACAGAACGAGAGAGGAGAGAGGGAAAAAAAAAAAATTCTGGTCCGGCTCCTGACACACTGCCGCTCGGTCCTCAGCCAGCTGAGAGGCTCTTACTCGCGGTGCCATGCGATGGTACTGGGCGCTCGATGGGCGGCTCGATCCTCCTCCGCCCCTGGCGGCCGGCGGTGGCTCCTCCGCTTGAGGGCAGCCGGCAGCGAGTCCCGCGCTCCTGCTCCTCCCCATCATGGCGGATGGCAGCAGGCTCCGGCCACGGCGAACGCCGGTGACTCCTCCGCTCCTCCAGGACGGCCGCCACCCCACCTCGACCCAGGGCGCGGCAGCGAGCTCTCCGTCCCACCGATCTTCCTCGCTCCAGCACCACCGCCTCGGGCAGCCACTCGCGGTCTTTCCTCATCCGCGCTGCCCGAACTCCTCAGCACCGCGATCCCCTCAGCAGCGAGGGCTCTTCGACAGCATGTCCCTCCTTCCTCCCGGGTTTCGCACCAGTGTAACGGGTTCGTTTGTTGGAAGGAAGAAGGCGGAACCGCGAACGCGTTCAAACAGATTTTAATCAAAAATAAATAAACAAAACAAAAGTAAATAGCGGGCAGCCCCTCACGGACGACTGCCCGCAAACACACACACATAATAAACCGTGGGCAGCCTCGCGGACGATTGCCCACCAACATAACAAACGTAAACAAAATATAACATAAAATCCAGGCCTGGTCCTCTCGACTTCCGCTGCCTTCGCTCCTCCTTTTATGCTCCGTCCCTCGGCCGCGAGACGAGACCGGTGACGCGCAGCTGGCACTCATTATCACTCGTCACCGGTCCCGCCTCGCGTCCTCGCCCGCTGCTTGCCACAGATCCCTATCTGCCTGATTTTCTAAATGCGGTCACCCCTATCTGAGATGGAAGAGATGGAGAAGGTTTGCAATGTCTCCTGGACCTTACAAGTCGGTCCAAGATGGGCTCCTGTAGGGGACGTTACCTATGCCCCGCAGGGCCTCCCCTAGTATGGTGTTCCTAATAATCCTTTAGGTGAGTGCATATATACAGTATATACATGCATGTGTGTGTATTCAAATAACAATTAAACACTTGACAGCCTTAATTATAAGTGAAGCCCATGGAACATCGTATAATTAAATAATAACATTAAATAATAAAAAAATCCATGTCATGATCTATTTAATGCAAGTAACGTTGTGTAAATATTACCATAATGAGTGTTGATTTGAGGGTTAGTTTAGAGGGGGAGAATACATAGTTTGTTCAGTATAAAAACTATTACGCCTATGGAGAGTCCCCGTAAACCACATATTCAAGATTGTGTGTGTGTGTGTGTGTGTGTGTGTGTTTTCTTCAGAGTATTAAACTAGCCAACCGCAGCGTCTCAGCCGCTTAAATGGATTTGTGTCTTTTGTTTGTGTTGAGTGGGAGCTGTGATTCACTCTCTTTATCAAAAACACAAAACAACAGCCACACCGCCAACCTCATCCTGAATGACAGACTTCTCCTGACACTAGGCCTGCTCTCTCTGTCTCTCTGACAGCATCTCTTTCTCTCACACAGCTCAACAGCCTCCGTGAGACCTGCTTTTCACGCACCATCAAACCCGTCAGCGCTGAGGCACAGATACTCCTCTATACACACTGCCCAAGAGTCTTTGAGAAGCAATCACCTCCGCGCACACACACACACACACACACTTAAAGCACAGGTGTGCTGATGTTTCTCTCCTTAAAGTCAACAAGAAGCCCTATTTCATTTCTTAAAGAGGACATATGATGCGTTTTCCATGTTCATCTTTCTTTAGTGTGAGCATGAAAAGGTCTTCTCTATATCAGTGTCAGTGTTCCTGATCTCCTGAAACGCCTCCATTGTAGTCTTGAGTTTTCCTCCGGGAACCATCACGTCACAATATTCCTCATTATAATAATCAATATGCAGAATAAAGGGGCGGGGCCTGATAGAGTTAGTTAGTCGTGTGTTGAAACTGCCGGTTATGGTAAGGGGCGGGACATTTACCAAACACGCTGGAAGCACTTGACCAATCACAACACACTGCTCCAGCCGACCAATCAGAGCACAGTGTGCTTTTCAGAAGGCGGGGCTTCATAGAGACAGGAACTAAACAGAGCGTTACTGACAGACTGGGAAGAGACGAGCCGCAACAATGGGGAATATGAGGAATAATCAACATTCATACAGGAAAACCTGCTCTAGTAGAGCCAGAAACACAACATCAAGACATTTGTTTTAGAGGAAATGTTACAATATAAATGTAAAATCACGTCTCACGTTGAATTTTATCTTCACCAAATTTGTTTCAGTGTATAGGATGCAAAATAGTCAGTAAATGAAGGCAAGCACATCCCGAATAACAGCAGCATCGGATATCCTGTCAAATTCATGTGCAAGCATCAGTGTTTCTAAAGGTCAAAGGTGAAATTTTGACTAGAATGTGATCAGACTGAAATCACAAATAATTTCCATTTAAGTGACATAAATGTCATTACGGACGTGTCGGTGTGTGTTTCTTCGTGCTGTGAAGAGAAGCTCGGTCAGCACAGATGGCCAGAGAGGGCATTAGCCCTGAGGTCACAGCTGACACACACACACACACACACACACAAAGTTCTCTGGAGTTCAGCTCCACTTTTATGGACCCATGTGCCTTAAAAAAATATTCTTTTCGTTTGCAGTACCTGTCTGCTGTCTCTCTTCTTTCCGTCTGTCTCTCTGTCTGTGCTCCGCGGCTCTGTTTCTGTTTTCTCCCCAAAGGCTCTGTAAGCATTCACGTATCACTGGGTTTGGCAAACCGCTAAACACACAAGCACACACACACTTTCCCTTCAGACTCTTACACACACAGGCATCTTCATGGTTTTTGTCTCTTGTCAAGTGCGAGAATCTGAAAAACAAACAAACGTAAGCTTCAGGTTAGGAGAGAGAGGTTTATGAGTGCTTTTAGTATTCCAATAGAGTCATCAGAGGACGTCAGAGTCATAAAAAGTAATCGTGAAATAAAGTCATTTTGATTTTTTTTTTTGGCAGAAAATATGAAATATATATATAATTAATAGAAAATAATAAAATAATAGAATATAATATGAATACTATATAATATATGTAAAAAACATTAAATTAATTATATTTAAATATATAGTTAAATAATATATTTATTTAATATATATTCACGTGTATCGTGTGTGTGTGTGTGTGTGTGTGTGTGTGTGTGTGTGTGTGTGTGTGTGTGTGTGTGTGTGTGTGTGTGTGTGTGTGTGTGTGTGTGTGTGTGTGTGTGTGTGTGTGATAATTAATAATTATAATAATTAAATAATGTGGAACTATATATACATTTGTGTGGATGACACTCAAATGAGATTGTATATATATGCAACACAAAAAAAAAAATCTAAACTGGCAGTTGATAATATTAATGATCATGTTAAGTGATATATTTAGTATATATCTGTTTCGGTGTTGATAAAGTGGCACTTGAGCCAGATTTATGAGGCTGTGGGCGTTTTAAGATTTAGAAACATAGTTTTTTTTTTTTTTCTGAAGAACTAGTTAATAAAGTTATTTGTGGAACTATATAAAGATCCAGACAGTGGCGTCAGACCTATTTGATTTAGCTTTTGTCATGAAACTTCCTGACAGTGTAGCGTATCATATAAAGTGATCAGCGTGTTGTTTTCTGCCTGTCTACAGTTGACTTTCTGTTTCTATTATTATTGTTCTCTTTATCTCTGCGCAGAGCGGCACATCATATCGTCGTCTGACAGTGCGCTTGTTGCTACGGGAAACCTCTCATTAAAACTCGTTGACGTTCACAGATGATAAAGGCCTTGACGAGCACAGATGTGAAAGCAAACATGACTGAGATTCAGATGCACAAGAGCCTGTTGCTTCCTCGTCTTCTCTCGAGCCGTTTCTGGAGGATTCACCTGACCCCGTCGGTGAAAAGCGTCGCCCAGACTTGCAGAGGGAAATTCAGTTGATTCATAGACACTCTAAAAATAAAATAAAAAATAAAAAACTACTGGATTGAAAATAGGAGATGGAAAAACACAGCAGGATGTGTGAGATGGAAAGCACACAGTGTTATAGAAGAGTGATGTGTTTGAACAGAGGGAATGGGATTTGATAGTATGTGCATGTGAATAAAACACCAAATGGACATACTTAATGCATTTTAAGTATAATCATGTATTGCTAAATTGTGTAATAACTAAATTGTTACTATTGCTCACTCAGCAGCGTGGTTGGAGTATTGCATTTTATTGCATTTTATTACATTGAGTATCGCATTGAGTATCGCATTGAGTATTGCATTGAGTATCGCATTGAGTATCGCATTGAGTATCGCATTGAGTGTCGCATTGAGTATCGCATTGAGTATCGCATTGAGTATCGCATTGAGTATCGCATTGAGTATCGCATTGAGTATCGCATTGAGTATCGCATTGAGTATCGCATTGAGTATCGCATTGAGTATCGCATTGAGTATTGCATTGAGTATTGCATTGAGTATCGCATTGAGTATCGCATTGAGTATCGCATTGAGTATCACATTGAGTATCGCATTGAGTATCGCATTGAGTGTTGCATTGAGTGTTGATTGAGTATCACATTGAGTATCGCATTGAGTATCGCATTGAGTATCGCATTGAGTATCGCATTGAGTGTTGCATTGAGTATCGCATTGAGTATCGCATTGAGTATCGCATTGAGTGTCGCATTGAGTATCGCATTGAGTATCACATTGAGTATCGCATTGAGTATCGCATTGAGTATCACATTGATGCTCGCATTGAGTGCTCGCGTGAGTGTCGCATTGAGTATCGCATTGAGTATCGCATTGAGTATCGCATTGAGTGTCGCATTGAGTGTCGCATTGAGTGTTGCATTGAGTATCGCATTGAGTATCGCGAGTATCGCATTGAGTATTGCATTGAGTGTTGATTGAGTATCACATTGAGTATCACATTGAGTATCGCATTGAGTATCGCATTGAGTGTTGCATTGAGTGTTGATTGAGTATCACATTGAGTATCGCATTGAGTGTCGCATTGAGTATCGCATTGAGTGTCGCATTGAGTGTTGCATTGAGTATCGCATTGAGTATCGCATTGAGTGTCGCATTGAGTATCGCATTGAGTATCGCATTGAGTATCGCATTGAGTATCGCATTGAGTGTCGCATTGAGTATCGCATTGAGTATCGCATTGAGTATTGCATTGAGTATTGCATTGAGTTCTTTTAAGTATAATCATGTATTGCTAAATTGTGTAATAACTAAATTGTTACTATTGCTCACTCAGCAGCGTGGTTGGAGTATTGCATTTTATTACATTGAGTATCGCATTGAGTATCGCATTGAGCATCGCATTGAGTATCGCATTGAGTATCGCATTGAGCATCGCATTGAGTATCACATTGAGTGTCACATTGAGTATCGCATTGAGTATCGCATTGAGTATCGCATTGAGTATCGCATTGAGTATCGCATTGAGTATCGCATTGAGTATCGCATTGAGTATCGCATTGAGTGTCGCATTGAGTGTTGCATTGAGTATCACATTGAGTATCACATTGAGTATCGCATTGAGTATCGCATTGAGTATTGCATTGAGTGTTGCATTGAGTATCGCATTGAGTATCGCATTGAGTGTTGCATTGAGTGTTGATTGAGTATCACATTGAGTATCGCATTGAGTATCGCATTGAGTATCGCATTGAGTATCGCATTGAGTGTTGCATTGAGTATCGCATTGAGTATCGCATTGAGTATCGCATTGAGTATCGCATTGAGTGTCGCATTGAGTGTCGCATTGAGTGTCGCATTGAGTATTGCATTGAGTGTTGCATTGAGTATCGCATTGAGTATCACATTGAGTATCGCACTGAGTATCGCACTGAGTATTGCATTGAGTGTTGCATTGAGTGTTGCATTGAGTGTCGCATTGAGTGTCGCATTGAGTGTCGCATTGAGTGTCGCACTGAGTATCGCACTGAGTATCGCATTGAGTGTTGCATTGAGTGTTGCATTGAGTGTCGCATTGAGTGTCGCATTGAGTATCGCATTGAGTATCGCATTGAGTATCGCATTGAGTATCGCATTGAGTGTCGCATTGAGTGTCGCATTGAGTATCGCTGAGTATCACATTGAGTGTTGCACTGAGTATCGCATTGAGTATTGCATTGAGTATTGCATTGAGTGTCGCATTGAGTATTGCATTGAGTGTTGCATTGAGTATCGCATTGAGTATCGCATTGAGTGTTGCATTGAGTGTCGCACTGAGTATTGCATTGAGTGTCGCATTGAGTGTTGCATTGAGTGTCGCATTGAGTGTCGCATTGAGTATCGCATTGAGTATCGCATTGAGTATCGCATTGAGTGTCGCATTGAGTGTCGCATTGAGTGTCGACATTGAGTATCACATTGAGTATCGCGCTGAGTATCACATTGAGTGTTGCATTGAGTGTTGCACTGAGTATCGCATTGAGTATTGCATTGAGTATTGCATTGAGTGTCGCATTGAGTATTGCATTGAGTATTGCATTGAGTGTCGCATTGAGTATCACATTGAGTATCGCACTGAGTATCGCATTGACTCAGTTGAGTATCGCATTGATACTCAGTTGAGTATCGCACTGAGTGTCGCATTGAGTGTCGCATTGAGCATCGCATTGAGTATGGCATTGAGTGTTGCATTGAGTATCGCATTGAGTGTCGCATTGAGTGTCGCATTGAGTGTCGCATTGAGTGTCGCATTGTGTATCGCATTGAGCATCGCATTGAGCATCGCATTGAGTATCGCATTGAGTATCGCATTGAGTATCGCATTGAGCATCGCATTGAGCATCGCATTGAGTTGTGACTCAAGCCTCTTAAGCACTCCATGTGAGTTGTTGCCTATGTAGGGGGTTCAAGATGAGTCGCATAAAAGATTCAGTGGTGGTTAGTGCGCTGTGTTAGTAGTTGTCTGTGCAGACAGTAGACAGTAGTAGGGTTTGGCACGAAGGATGGAAGTGACAGAATGAGAGGGTGTGATTATTCTAAAGGTTACACAGCTCTAAGTGATCAGAGCCGGTCAGACAGGGAGTGTGTGCTGCAGTCGGCCCGTCACTATTGATCAAACACACTGTCATTACTCGCTCTCTTGCTGTAGGTCAGTGTTGTGCTATTTTTACGAGCCTGTAATTTTTCCAGTGTTTTTATTCTCAGCACTTGCTTGAGTTGGTGTATCAGCCTCTGGGAAATGCCGTGGAATCACAGACACCACAGACAGAGGCAGTGATTCACCTGACGGCACAGAGGTTTATTTTGGTCTCCGTGCGTCAGTCAGACGGGCGGCGCAGTGTTCGGCCGTGTCCTCTGGTGCCGCTGGTCACCTGCTGTCATTAGCACTCTGAGATCCGGAGGGAAACATCTCTGCTCTTATACCACACCACACACACACTTCAGATTTGTAATCTAACATTTCATATTTAATAGATTATATCTGTGGATATATATATATATATATATTTGTGCATATGTATTTTTAAAAAATATTATTATTGTGTGTGTACATGCGTGCGTGTGTGTGTGTGTGTGTGTGTGTGTGTGTGTGTGGGCATGTTTTTGTGAAATATCAGGACACAAATGTGTATAATGACATGGGTATGACATAGGTATTACAAAAAGAGGGTGAAATATGAGGACGTTCCCCATGTCCTCACTTTTCAAAATGCTTATAAATCACACAGGATGAGGTTTTTTCACAGAAAGTAAACTGCAGTCTCCTGTGATGGGTGTGTGTGTGTGTGTGTGTGTGTGTGTGTGTGTGTGTGTGTGTGTGTGTGTGTGTGTGTGTGTGTGTGTGTGTGTGTGTGTGTGTGTGTGTGTGTGTGTGTGTGTGTGTGTGTGTGTGTGTGTGTGTGTGTGTGTGTGTGTGTGTGTGTGTGATGGGTAGGTTTAGGGCAGGGGCAGTGTAGGGGATAGAAAATACAGTTTGTACGGTATAAAAACCATTACGCCATGGAACGTCCTCACATTTCACAAAACAAACGTGTGTGTGTGTGTGTGTGTGTGTGTGTGTGTGTGTGTGTGTGTGTGTGTGTGTGTGTGTGTGTGTGTGTGTGTGTGTGTGTGTGTGTGTGTGTATATATATAAAATAATATTAAATATTGCTTAAAAATATATTTTTTGTGCCAACCTCTTAATATAATATAATATAATATAATATAACAAAAATATTACTTACTGCTTAATATACGTTTCTTATATTATTGAGATATTACATATTGTTTGTATATAAACACACGCACACACACATACACTTGATCTGTCATTAATTTCATTTAAATTTTAATTCTACTTCCTTAATTTCAAATCATGCATCCTATTTGTTACCCTCAAATTGATTTTACCCAGTGCTAATCCATGAATTGAATTGTAATTTAAAAGGCATTCTCAGTGCAGTTTACAAAGGCACAGGCCTGCAGCGCACACACACACACACACACACACACACGTGTGTGTGTGTGTGTGTGTGTGTTGAGGAAGTTATGCTGTCTCATTGCAAATGATCAGATTTATGCATTTGAGACTAGCAAGTAACAAAAAAAACTTAGCAAATGCATAACACACTGAGTTTTGCACATGCAAACAGCTTTGAAAAATAAAGCGATCTAGTTTTCTTCTGCAGTCAGACCCGGATTGCTTGATGTTATTAGGCAGAGATCACATTTGACTACTTTAACATAATATGCATGAGTATTAGTAATGCTGTGAAACAAGGTTAAAATCTCTGCCCTTCAGTCAGAAGAAATGAAGATCTCCGGTGTAAATCAAGCACATCATCCTTCCCAGCGTGCATGGGATCTGACAGGATGTTTTTAAGCCCTCGCTCTCTCTCTCTCTCTCTCTCTTGTTCACTCACTCGTCTTTAAAGAGATGCACATGTCAGGTGTGTGGATGTCTGCAGATGCTCCCTCTGTTTCTTCAGCATGTCTTCAGTCATTTAGAGAAGCGTAGATGCATGTGAGCGAGTCACAACAGGTCAAGAGCTCTTTTGCATTTTAATCTCCAGCTTGCCAATTAGCAGCTGTGTATAAGTTTGTCTGCGCGGTGTCATTTATTTAACCCGTGGCTCACTTCTGACAGGAACATTTGTTGCAACATACAGCTGGAGCTTTCAAACATCCCGAGCTTCTGTTCAATCATAAAGCATTACGTTCACAAACATCCAAACCTGAGAACATCTTACCAGCTTCTGCCGCTTGGTTTGTAACTTGTAAGAGTTTTAACATTATCATATCTAAGACCGCAAGGAATTGTGTATTAATATTCAAATGTTTGGAATAATTGTTTTTGAAAGAAGTCTCTTCTGTTCACCAGAGGCTGCATTAACAGTAAAAATGTGAAATAGTATTACAATTTAAAATAACTATTTTCTATGTGAATATATAATAATAATTTGTTACATTTATATAGCGCTTTTCTGTGTACTCGCTTTAAGTCAAGTCAACTTTATTTATATAGCGCTTTTAACAATGCAGATTGTTTCAAAGCAGCTTCACAGTGTTAAACAGAAAAATAATGCAACAGAATATTTTTCGATTATCATACAGTAACAATGTGGGCTTTAGATCAGTAATTAGATCAGTAATTTGGTCTATATGGTTAATTTAGTTTAATAATTAGATTTATTTTGAAATATAGTTTTTCCCCAACTGAGCAAGCCAAGCCAGAGGCGACAGTGGCAAGGAAACCCAAACCCCATCAGGAGACCTAATGGAGAAAAATAAACCTTGGGAGAAACCAGGCTCAGTCGGGGGGGCAGTTCTCCTCTGGCCAATTAACAAACAGCGTATTGTTATTATTAAAATGTGATGATGCGACGGCAGCCGTATTTAACCAGAACGCCCAGCATACACCAGCTGATTGGTGGAGAGGAGATGGAGTGATGAAGCCCATCAGGATATATATATGGGGATGATTAGGAGGCCATGATGGATAGGGGCCAATGGGCAAATTTGGCCAGGATGCCGGGGTTACACCCCTACTCTTTTTTCCAAAGGACATCCTGGGATTTTTAATGACCACAGAGAGTCAGGTCCTCAGTTTAACATCTCATCCGAAGGACGGTGCTTGCTACAGTACAGTGTCCCCATCACTATACTGGGGCGTTAGGACCCACACAGACCACAGGGTGAGCGCCCCCTACTGGCCTCACTAACACCTCTTCCAGCACAAACCCAGTTTACCCAGGAGGTCTCCCATCCAGGTACTGACCGGGCTCAGCCCTGCTATGCTTCAGTAGGAAACCAGTCACAATTATGCGCTGGAGATGAAGGAGAACAGGAAACAGGAACTTTAATATAAAACCACTTAAACACGTCTAACATAAAAGGAGAAACCGACAAACACTGAGGGGGAACTGAGAACTAAATACACAGGGCACAGGTGGCAATGATGGGAAAACTGAACAAAGGGATAAACTACATGAAAAGCAAAACAGACTAGACATGTAACAAAACCAGTCTTGGGCTACAGGGTGATATGACTGCTGGCTTATATTAAAGTGTGATTTATTTCTGTGATCAAAGCTGAACTTACTTGACCAAAAAAATTAAATGTGAATATATAGTGCAGTGTGATTTTTTCCTGTGTGATCAAAGTTTATCATCATTACTCCAGTGTTCAGTGTCACATGATCCTTCACCAATCATTCTCAGATGAGGATTTGATGTTATTATTATGTTTTATTAATTCATATTTTGTGAAATTTGTGATACACTTGCATTTCAATTTTGGGTAAGTAAGATTCTAAAAAAAAAAGAAGAAGAAGAATGTAATACATTTCTTCAGCAAGGATGCTTTAAAATGATCAAAAGTGACAGTAAAGACATTTATAATGTTACAAAAGATTTGATTTCAAATAAACGCTGTTCGTTAGAACCTCCAAATCATCAAATAATCCTGAAAACAAAATGTGTTTCTTGAGCATCAGATCCTCATATGAGAATGATTCCCGATGGATGTGACACTGAAGACTGGAGTAATGATGATTTGAATGACACTGCCCTGTATATTCACATACAGCTGATCTACACTGGAGGAATATTTCACGTTATTATTCCAAGCTTTTGACCGGTGGTGTATTTTTTGATACTTCTTTCTCATAATATTTCTTATAGTAAAACTCAATCGTTCTGACTGCTATTAATATGTTAACACTTTGAATATTGGTGGATTCTTGCTAACACGCAGTTGCATATTTACCAGTTTGCATGCTTGTGATGTAGCATTATCAGAGCGAGAAAGAACATAAGCGCTTCAGGCTAAATCCCAGAACTCCCTGCTCTGTGTCCGCTCCACAACCCACTCCGGTTTGATGTCCAAACATTCAAGAAGCAGAAGTCAAGTTCCTCTGGAATGCATGCTAACAGTGCGACTAATGCTGAAGTAAACACAAAGGTTTTATTACGAATATTCATAACGCTGTTGTAAGACGGGTGACAGTGGGGATCAAATCAGCGTCTCTGGCTGTAAACAAGGAGCGTTTGGACGCTGTAAGAACCTGTGAGGTGTTGCATGTTCATCTGACCATCTGACCAATCAGAGCAGAGTAGACCAATCACAACAGACTGGGCCATCTGACCAATCAGAGCAGAGTAGACCAATCACAACAGACTGGGCCATCTGACCAATCAGAGCAGAGTAGACCAATCACAACAGACTGAGCCGTCTGACCAATCAGAGCAGAGTAGACCAATCACAACAGACTGAGCCATCTGACCAATCAGAGCAGAGTCGACCAATCACAACAGACTGAGCCATCTGACCAATCAGAGCAGAGTAGACCAATCACAACAGACTGGGCCATCTGACCAATCAGAGCAGAGTAGACCAATCACAACAGACTGGACCATCTGACCAATCAGAGCAGAGTAGACCAATCACAACAGACTGGACCATCTGACCAATCAGAGCAGAGTAGACCAATCACAACAGACTGGGCCATCTGACCAATCAGAGCAGAGTAGACCAATCACAACAGACTGGGTCATCTGACCAATCAGAGCAGAGTAGACCAATCACAACAGACTGGCCATCTGACCAATCAGAGCAGAGTAGACCAATCACAACAGACTGGACCATCTGACCAATCAGAGCAGAGTAGACCAATCACAACAGACTGGGCCATCTGACCAATCAGAGCAGAGTAGACCAATCACAACAGACTGGGTCATCTGACCAATCAGAGCAGAGTAGACCAATCACAACAGACTGGGTCATCTGACCAATCAGAGCAGAGTTGACCAATCACAACAGACTGAGCCGTCCTGACCAATCAGAGCAGAGTAGACCAATCACAACAGACTGGGTCATCTGACCAATCAGAGCAGAGTAGACCAATCACAACAGACTGGGCCATCTGACCAATCAGAGCAGAGTAGACCAATCACAACAGACTGAGCCGTCTGACCAATCAGAGCAGAGTAGACCAATCACAACAGACTGGGCCATCTGACCAATCAGAGCAGAGTCGACCAATCACAACAGACTGGGCCATCTGACCAATCAGAGCAGAGTAGACCAATCACAACAGACTGGGCCATCTGACCAATCAGAGCAGAGTAGACCAATCACAACAGACTGGGCCATCTGACCAATCACAGCAGAGTCGACCAATCACAACAGACTGGGCCATCTGTTTTTTGACCTTTGATGCGTGTAAACATATTGTAGGAAACTCCTTTAAATTGCATAATAGGGGCCCTTTAAGATGCAAAAATAATTGTAATGTTTATATTTATGTATGCCGTATGTGTGTGTGTGCTCCTCCTCGGTCACATGGTTACACATGGAAAGCTGTAATTAGAGAATGTTTCTCATTCACTCTGTAATTACAGAATAAGCGCTTTGAAATGCTCGAGATTGTTTAAATGGAATGTGAAAGACACAGCGTGTGGCCTTTGTGTGTGTGTGTGTGTGTGTGGGCATGTTTTTGTGAAATATCAGGACACAAATGTGTATAATGACATGGGTATGACACAGGTATTACAAAAAGAGGGTGAAATATGAGGACGTTGCCCATGTCCTCACTTTTCAAAATGCTTATAAATCACACAGGATGAGGTTTTTATCACAGAAAGTAAACTGAGCAGTCTCCTGTGATGGGTAGTGTGTGTGTGTGTGTGTGATGGGTAGGTTTAGGGGCAGGGGCAGTGTAGGGGGATAGAAAATACGGTTTGTACAGTATAAAATGCATTACGCCTATGGAATGTCCCCACATTTCACAAAACAAACATGTGTGTGTGTGTGTGTGTGTGTGTGTGTGTGTGTGTGTGTGTGTGTGTGTGTGTGTGTGTGTGTGTGTGTGTGTGGACTGGTAATCCCTACGGTATGGGGACAAAATGTCCCCACAAAGATGGCAATATCCAAATTTTTGTCCTTGGGGGACATTTTTGGTCCCCATGAGGAAAACATCTTATAAATCACACTAAGTGATGTTTTTGAAAAAGTAAAATGCAGCATGTCTCCTGTGATGGGTTAGGGGCAGGGGCAGTGTGTGTGTGTGTGTGTGTGTGTGTGTGTGTGTGTGTGTGTGTGTGTGTGTGTGTGTGTGTGTGTGTGTGTAGGTTTAGGGGCAGTGTGTGTGTGTGTGTGTGTGTGTGTGTGTGTGTGTGTGTGTGTGTGTGTGTGTGTGTGTGTGTGTGTGTGTGTGTGTGTGTGTGTGTGATGGGTAGGTTTAGGGTCCAGTGTAGGGGATAGAAAATACGGTTTGTACAGTATAAAATGCATTACGCCTATGGAATGTCCCCATAAAACATGGAAACACAACATGTGTGTGTGTGTGTGTGTGTGTGTGTGTGTGTGTGTGTGTGTGTGTGTGTGTGTGTGTGTGTGTGTGTGTGTGTGTGTGTGTGTGTGTGTGTGTGTGTGTGTGTGTGTGTGTGTGTGTGCCGTTCGCTCGAGATGTGGTTTAGTGTTCTGAATGGTTGTGAGAGGTATTTTTAAGTTATAAAATGTGCATGTTTTTGATGTGCATGCAGGCATATCAAATATTTTGTTTATGTTTAGTCTTTGCTTGCACTAATCTGTCTGTCTATCTGTCTGTCTGTCTTTCAGGTGTGAAGTTCAGGGGCACCACTCAGTCCAGACAGGTGAGATCATGTCTGTTCATAAACTGATCTTCAGAAGGCAGAAACACACCTGGTGGAATGAAACATCTCCTCGTCTCTTCTCCGCTCATGCCCTCATACTGTCCCAGGGGAAGGGGCAGATTGCTGGGCTGTAACCCGCCGTCGCTAATCAAATGAACCCTGACTTCATAACGAACTAATCACCTCGTTAATACTGGATTTATTATTATTCAATTCATTGACTTTATTGCTCCTTAATGAATTCAAATGAGAAGTTAAATTGATATTTGCCACAGGCGACGTGTTTTTGGAAATCAGGTGACGTAGAGAATTAAGCAAAAATCCTCGTCAATTAGTGGATTAGAGATATTCAGAATGAGTCAGACACACGGCACAGATGCGCCGGAGACACACGGATCAGAGACGGCTTCATGGTGCCATCTGATGGAGGAGCTCAGAAACACAGAAGAGAGAGTGGGACATCAGTCACACCCACTGAACTACTTCTGTTAACAATGGGCTCTGCAAAATATTTTGGGGGTTTTATTTAGCCGTGATTTGTTTAGTTATTGTTGTATTATCTATTTATTTATTATGCATGCATTCGTTAAAGGCAACAGTTGATAATGTGCACTTTCTGATAGAAAGGAATATGACATACTGACAGTTGTAAATTATTGTTAATACATTTATATGCATTTTTATATATTTATATTTTCCTTTTTTTTTTGTGCATATACTGTGTGTGTGTGTGTGTGTGTGTGTGTGTGTGTGTGTGTGTGTGTGTGTGTGTGTGTGTGTGTGTGTGTGTGTGTGTGTGTGTGTAAGAGTGAGTGTGTGCATGAAATTGAGTGTGTGTGTGTGTGTCTGTGTGTGTGTGTGTAAGAGTGAGTGTGCATGAAATTGAGTGTGTGTGTGTGTGTGTGTGTGTGTGTGTGTGTGTGTGTGTGTGTGTGTGTGATGAGAGAGAATGAGTGTGTGCATGAAATTGAGTGTGTGTGTGTGTGTGTGTAAGAGTGAGTGTGTGCATGAAATTGAGTGTGTGTGTGTGTATGTGTGTGTGTAAGAGTGAGTGTGTGCATGAAATTGAGTGTGTGTGTGTGTGTGTGTGTGTGTGTGTGTGTGTGTGTGTGTGTGTGTGTGTGTGTGTGTGTGTGTGTGTGTGTGTGTGTGTGTGTGTGTGTGTGTGTGGACTGGTAATCCTACGGTATGGGGACAAAATGTCCCCACAAAGATGGCAATATCCAAAATCCTTGTCCTTGTGGGGACATTTTTTGGTCCCCATGAGGAAAACATCTTATAAATCACACTAAGTGATGTTTTTTGAAAATGTAAAAATGCAGCATGTCTCCTGAGATGGGTAGGTTTAGGGGCAGGGGCAGTGTGTGTGTGTGTGTGTGTGTGTGTGTGCGTGCGTGCGTGTGTGCGTGCGTGTGTGTGTGTGTGTGAAAGAGTGAGTGTGAGAGTGTGTGTGTGTATTTAAATGCATTTTTTAGGTTTTCATTTCTGAAATAGTGATTTATATCATCCTATCTGAACACAAAGATTTTGTTCCAATTAAAGTCAATTTCCTTCACGTTAAAATAATGATGAATAATGGGAATTTGGGTGGGTTCTCTTCTTTTGGAGTGAAATACAACAGAATGAATGCACTCCTGTCTTCTAATGTCAGTCAGCTTGATATGTTTGTCTTGTGTGTGTTTGAAGGAGCAGTGCGCCCAGTTCAGTGAGGGCGTGGGCAGTGTCTCCGCTAGCCTCCACCAGCGGCCAGAGGAGGGCGACGTCGACCCCATCTCACCCATGCAGCTGCCAGATTCCCAGTGGAAACGTCAAGCCGCCACACCGGGGTCCCGGGAGCATGACCCGGGCTCCCAACAAGTCACCAAACGCCACCGGAAGCTTTTAAAGACCAGCCCGGTGCAGCGGCCCCACATAAACTCGTCGTCTTCATCGCGCTCAGAGATCTCGCGGCGTCTGTCTGACGTTCAGGAGTCCCGGCGGCGGATCGTACGGGAGGTCTGCGGGAAGTATCGGAGTAATATTTCTCGAACGATAACGCCGCATCACGTGTCGCGGATTTACGTGGAGGACAGACATAAACTGCTGTACTGCGAGGTGCCGAAAGCCGGATGCTCCAACTGGAAGAGGGTCCTGATGGTGCTGGCCGGCGTCGCCAACTCCACGGAGGAAATCAATCACGTATCCGTTCATTACGACAATCACCTGAAACGCCTGGACAGCTTCGACCGGCAGGGCATAACTAAGCGTTTGGAGACGTACACCAAAGTGCTGTTCGTCCGCGAGCCCATGGAGCGGCTGGTGTCCGCGTTCAGGGACAAATTCGAGAGCCCCAACTCCTACTACCATCCCGTATTCGGGAAGCCCATCATCTCGAAATACAGAGTGAATGCATCACAGGCAGCTTTGAAGACGGGAAGCGGTGTAACCTTTCGAGAGTTCATCCACTATCTGCTGGACGTGCACCGTCCCGTGGGAATGGACATCCATTGGGAAGCAACCAACCAGCTTTGCAGCCCTTGCCACCTGCACTACGACTTCATCGGGAAGGTCGAGACCTTGGAAGAAGACGCCAACTTCCTTCTACGGAAGATCGGGGCCCCGGAGAACCTGGCATACCCCTCGTTCAAGGACGGGAACCCCAAAGCGGCCAGAACTTCCACTCAGATCACGCAGCATTATTTTTCCCAGCTGAACGCTTCGGAGCGGCAGCGGGCGTATGACTTCTACTACATGGACTACCTGATGTTTAACTACTCCAAACCCTACAAAGACCTCTACTGAAGCGTGCGCTTCAACCTGTCGTCCGATCGATGCTAGGATCTGTTCACACGCTAATTAGACTAATCCACATTTACACAGGCTCATCCTCTTTGGAGATTCAGATGGTGATAACACAAAATGCTCTTTATTTGCCACTGAAAATTCTCTTGACTAGTAGTAACTCATCTGCCAAACTGACAGCATACGTTTGATGCGGTGTGTAAAAAACTCAATCCAATCGGAATATCTACTGTTGAATATACAGAACGTTTAAAAGTTTGGGGTCAGTGAGATTTTGTTACAATGTTACAGAAGAATTCCATTTTAAATAAATGCTATTCTTTTGAACATTCTATTCATCAAAGAATCCTGAAACAAATGTTTCCAAAAATATATATATATACTGTTTTTTTTTTTTTTTTAATATTGATGTCTGATCATCAAATCATCATATTAGGAAAGATCACGTGACACTGAAGACTGGAGTAATGATGCTGAAAATTCAGCTTTTGGAATAAATATGCTTTAAAATATATCCACATAGAAAACAGCTGTTTTAAATCATAATAATATTCCTGTATTTTAGATCAAATAAAGAGCATAACAGACTGTTCAAAAGCATTTTAAATCTAACTGACCACAAACCTTTGAACTGTAGTGTATGAGGTGGGATTTTAGACCAATGAGATGTCACTGTGGGCGGAGCTATCCAGCATGACATCACAAGTAGAAACTAAGTAAGTGACCAAATATCTCAATTTAGGACAGAAACATGTTGCTTTTTCTCGACATCTGCGAGAGTGAAATGATCCTCTTGTGTTATAGCTTCCACCTCTTACAAAAATACCATGGTATTACTATGTTGGCAAGGCAACTGCAGTGAAGGTATCACATAGTAATACTTTGGTATTTTGAAATATACCATGGTAGTAAACTTTTCAGGGTACTTCCAAGAATACTGCAATGGCAGAGCACATGTGTAAAATAACATGGTACTCTTTTGTAAGTGGTATGTACGAGTGCTCTTCATGCACCATGGTATTTACATGCTACTTTGAAGAAAACCATAGTACTACATATGTGTGTACATGGTATTTTTTGTAAATACCATAGTACGTCTCTAGTAATACCACGTTTTTTGACGTTATATTTTGAAATATAGCCTATTATATAAATACTATAGTACATGAATATACTAATCATACAGTACCATCTGACATGATCATATACCATGGTATTTTTAGCAAGAGTTTTCTCCTACTATATATATATATATATAAAGATCACTCACTTCCCTTTACCAAACATACTCAATCCTCCACCACTAACTACACTGATATTTTCAGATAAATCTATAATCTATAATTGTAAAAAGGGCATTCAGATGATTATATTTTTCTATGTATTTGTAAAACGGCTTTAGATGTGATCGATGCTTTTGTGCAAATTCATCTCTGAAGTCACTGAATGTCTATTGGGTGTGTATGAAATGGTCGCTTCTGTGCACTAGATCCTAAAAATTATGTTTATTAGACTAACACAAGAATGCGTGTGTGTGTGTGTGTGTGTGAGTGTGTGCGAGTGTGTGTTTCCAACACTACGCTGATGTCTTGTACGTGACCTAAGTGAGTTTATTTCCATACACAGCATATTAAATGACTATAGAACTGAACAGATTTTATTTATCCAATGCAAACACAGTTTAAGAGCTATATATGATGAGCATATTATATTTTTATTTTATTAGAGATCACAGAGAATAGATTTATGTCATATGAAAACATGAGATGGTGTGTTTCACAGTAAAGACTGAATCAGCTTTATACCTGTGAGTGTTTCTTCTGTCACCTGCGTTCCTCACTCTTCTTTAAGAATATGTATATAGATCTATATGATATCACACATACAGTAACTGGTGAATGTATAACTGTTGTTGGTGCAAAACTGTACAAATCCATTTGATCTATAAGCCCTTTGCCTTATTTGACACTGCCAGTGTTTCAGGAAGAGCTGCAGTCGCAGAACTGACAGTGAATAAACATTTTGTCTTTGGGTGTTATTGTCTTTTTCATGCGTCTTGGCATAAATGTGTTTTTGTGAAAACATCAGGAGCATCAAACGGATCATCCTGCTGTAAGTGTTGCAAACCACGTCCAAGCAAATCCACATTATTTAGACAAATGCACACATTTATATATTATGTTGAATATTTGAGGTCCAAGCACCAAAGGTGTGTAGGCATCTATAGTATCCGTTGTATTATTATTATTCCATTTCTTCTTCCGTTTCCACTCTGGATGTCTATGTCAGCCCATAGAACCGTATGGTAAAAAGTTGTGAAATTTGGCACACAGATAGAGGACAGTCTGAACTGTCCCCATACCAAATTTGGAGTCTCTAACTCAATCCCTCTAGCGCCACCAACAGTCCAAGGTTTCACTCACATTTATGCTAATAACTTTTGAACCGTAAGGGCTAGAAACAAAATTCAAAATTGAACTCCTCATAGGCCATTGCTCTGATTGTCACATCAATTGAACCAGATCATCTACGGACCATGCCGACAAAATGTTATGGAGTTCAAGTTGATTGGTCTAACCGTTCTCAAATAACGTGCAAACAAATTTGACAAACTGTCCACCAAAATGGACGTGAGGCTATATCTTGGCAAAGCTTTACAGTAGTGCATTCTGACCAAACTTGGTGTGTTTTATAGCAACCATGACCTGAGGCGACCTGCACAGTTTTAGTGCAGTGCCACCTAGTGGTCACAAGACACGATGACATTTTTGCTTATAACTTCTGAACGCTTTGGCCACATCACAAAACTTTAGATTCGGTGCATCATGCGATACACAATTTTCCCATATTGGCCATTTTGGCCATCATCCTTTTCACAGATGTACCTTTGTGTACTTTAACGATATCGGTAGGAGGTATCGTTTTCAAAAACGTGTACTTTGAAACACGTTCTCAAAAGTTTGGCGTTTTTAGGCCCCCAAAACGCTGTTGTCGTGTAAATGAACGGCATAAAAAAGGTTTCCATTTTTAGTTCAAAGCGGTGTCTTGTAAACAGCCTCTTAGACATCAGTCACTATAGGAGCCAAATGTAATGATTGTTCAACCACTAGATGGCTGTGTGCACCAGTGGTGTAGGAGTTAATGTCACATGATATTTAAACTTCCCATGAGGGGTTGTATCAGAAAGTGGAGGTGGCAGGAACCTATGGTTCTTACCATAGATCCACACGAACTTAAACTCTGTAAGATATACATTTATTTAATTGTTTGTAATGGAAATAGTTGTGTTGGACACTGTTTATTCCAAACTATGAGTGAAGAACATCTTACCACCTTGCCCTGGCTTATAGGAAAGCCACTACCGAAACAGTAGCCACCTTTTACAGTTCCTCCTGAACCTAAACAACCAGATTATGCTGCATTCAGGCCATAACCACTGTCATTTGGGAGAGAAGTGGAAGTGGAAGTGTCTTGAATTGATGCGTTTCAAAGGCGAAGTGAATCTGCAGCAGTCAGGTAGTACAGGTCAGAGCTCTTTAATTATGTTCATCAATATTGTAATGTAATGTGCTTTGCGACATGAGGTAGGCTAATGCATGACTCGTTTGTTTACTCTGGCGTTCATGCGTTCTGAAGGAGGCGTGGCTTTGGATGTAGCTTGCTATTGCTAGCCTAGCCTCTACAAAAAAAATTGCACATCCTTCCTTTAACTCATCTTAACCTCACTATATCACACCAATGTTACTTGAATAATCTGGATAAACTCATTGTTTTATGTGAGCCTACTGTAATTGAGTATTCAGTGTCACGTGACATGAATATCGTTTGGTGCTGTTTAAAGGTCAATCATCTCTGTAAATCACTGTGGAGGAACTGTAAATCACGCCGAATGAGGTTTTACTGAACGCCATAACACACCGAGTGATTTCACAGCAGCTGCTTCAAATGATCCTGTTGAATCTGTGAGTAAATCACATCAGATCCTGAGGACACAGACGCCGTCTTGCATATGAACGAGTGTTCACAGTAAACACACCGTCAGCTGAGAGTATATTTAATTGGATATTTACTCTCCGTCTTCAACCCATTTATTAGATATTTGATGATGCCATGTGACATTCGCGTAACGCTATTTCGTCTGACTGAATGTCAGCGCTTTGACGAAGGCCTGGCTGAAAGACGGCCTAGCTAAATATAGGCTAATCATTTAATAGATAAATAATAAACCAAAGACGTTCTGTGAATGTTTTCTATTGGTTATTTTTTCGCAACCCAAAGAGAACGTTCCCAAAACGTTTTCTGAAGGTTATTACAACGTTCCCTGCAGGTTATTTTGGTTTATATTTTTATAACCTAAAGATAACGTTCCCAAAACGTTTTCTGAAGGTTATTACAATGTTCCCTGCAGGTTATTTTGATTTTAATTTTAAAACCTTAAGAGAACGTTCCCAAAACGTTCTCTAAAGGTTAGTACAACGTTCCCTGCAGGTTATTTTGGTTTATATTTTTATAACCTAAAGATAACGTTCCTAAAACGTTCTTTAAAGGTTATTACAACGTTCCCTGCAGGTTATTTTGGTTTATATTTTTATAACCTAAAGAAAACGTTCCCAAAACGTTTTCTGAAGGTTATTACAATGTTCCCTGCAGGTTATTTTGGTTTATATTTTTATAACCTAAAGATAACGTTCCCAAAACGTTTTCTGAAGGTTATTACAATGTTCCCTGCAGGTTATTTTGGTTTATATTTTTATAACCTAAAGATAACGTTCCCAAAACGTTTTCTGAAGGTTATTACAACGTTCCCTGCAGGTTATTTTTTAGGTTTATATTTTTATAACCTAAAGATAGCATTCCCAAAACGTTCTCTGAAGGTTATTACAACATTCCCTGCAGTTTATTTTTTGGTTTATATTTTTGAAACCTTAAGATAACATTCCCAGAACGTTCTTTAAAGGTTGTTAATAATAATAATAGATTTTATTTATAACACACTTTTCATTCGGAAGAATCTCAAAGTGCTACAGGGGGGAAAAAAACATTATTACAATGTTTCCTGCAGGTTGTTTTGGTTTTTATGTTTATAACTTAAAGAGAAGATATTCCCTGCAAGTTATTTTGGGGGTTTTATTTTTATAACCCAAAGAAAACATTCTGGGAACCCAAAATTGTGAACTGAGAATGACAGTTTTCACTATTCTTTTAAAATCTGAATAAATGCATAAACATTAACATACTGTGCAGCCATACGACTTAAACATGGGCTAATATGTGTTAGCATGAGACTTGCGTTAGCACCGCTCACTTGTTTTTGTATAGGCCAACAATTTTTCGCTTTGGTCATGATGATGTTGATGTAATCCATAAATCCTGAAATGTTTACATGGAGAAAAACAGAATCATGTTGACAGAACAAGTTGCAAAACTGCTAAAAGTATGATTTTAACACTTTACAGCTGAACTAACACAATGAATTATTAAACATCTAATGCTCTTTAATTATAAGCTCCACAATCCTGCTTTAGTGCCTTCATGAATATATTGCACCACAGACTTCCATTATTCAGTGCATTGGATTCATTATCATGTGCATTGGATTTCATTTGTTTAGTGTAAACACAATGTGTTTATTTTATGAGGGATGTATAATAATCAGAAATATTTCTTGAGCAGCAAAAATGATTAGTGAAGGATCATGTGACACTGAAGACTGGAGTAATGATGATACATTCAGCTTTGATCACAGGAATAAATTACATTTTAAAATATATTCAGAAAACAGATATTTAAAATTGCAACATTTCACTGTTTTTAGTCAAATAAATGCAGCTTTGGGGAGCAGAAGAGACTCTTTCAGAAAGATTTTAACCCCAAACTTTGAATGGTAGTATGCATCTTTACACAAACAATATTTTTCATATATGAATGTCTGTGCTTTGCTGCTGTGAGATGCTGTAACTTCTCAATTATTATCTTCATGTTGAAGGCACACGTGACTGAAGTGTGAGTGTAGTGATGAAGAGTAACCACATGGTGGCAGCACTGGCGTGTGAATCTGAGCTCGTTCATTACATCACAGTGAGACAGATTTAGGTTTTGATCTAAAAGAGTTTACTTTTGACTCAACCTGTACTATTAATCTGTTACAAGATCCATCAGGAGAAACCACACACTGTAAAAGTTCAGTTAATGCCAGTTAAAGTCACCATTAATCTTATTTTTTTTTATGGAATATTGCAGTGTTTATTATAAATTATTTATCCATCAATATTTTTTATCAAATCTATGTTGCTGGTAATCTTGAATCGGAATAACGTAATCTCTTCTCTAATGAAGAGGGCGGGGCCACCTGTCACTCACAGGAGATCCACCAATAGCAAACCACAACCATCCAATCAACTCTCCACAGACACAATCAAGCCCCGCCCTACATTTCTTCTTATGCTGCTCATGCTATGTTGTAATTACCGTAATTTCGCGAGGACAACACGTGATGTTCTACACGTGCTCTATGAAAACCTGAGCGCTTTTTACAAGTTGAAATCTCGTTAATGAACACTGTGCACTGTCGCATGAACAGCCATTTCGAGAGTTTTTGCGCAGAGAAAATATTTAATTTTAGATAGTAGACGAAGCTGGTAAAAGCCGGATCCAACACCAGATGAGATATGTCTGTCAAATCTTAAATGCTGGTCAAAAATGATACCTAGATTCTGTACCCGTGACGATCTATAAGCGGCTAAACTGTCTAGTTCAGGGCTTATACATTGAGAAAGTTCATTTGGACTGAATACAATCACCTCAGTCTTGTCCTCGTTTAAGAAGAGGAAGTTTTGGGCTAGCCATAATTTAACCTCCTCTAAACATTGGAGAAGAGAGGTGATTGCAGTGGAATTGTTTTTCTTGACTGGAAGATAGATTTGAGTATCATCTGCGTAGAAATGAAAGGACACACCATGCTTTCTTGGAATAGAGCCTAGTGGCAGCATGTACAGAGAAAATAAGGAGGGAGCCTTGAGGAAGGCCACAGGTCAGAGGAGCGGTGGAAGAGGAAAAGTTACCCAGTTTCACTAAAAAAATTCTTTCAGATAGGTATGACTGAAACCATTTCAAAGCGTTTGCTTTAAGACCTACCCAAGACTCTAGTCTAGATAAAAGTAAGGAGTGGTCTACAGTATCAAAAGCAGCTGATAAATCTAAAAGAATAAGAACCACAGAGTCCCCAGAGTCAGTGGACATGTAGATGTCATTTACCACTCTCAGAAGTAATGCGTTCCTGCTGGAACTACTTTAGCTGCGCGTTTCGCTGAAAATAACTGCAGACCTTAGAACGGTCATCAACCAATCAGATTCAAGCATTCAGCAGCCCTGTAGTGGGAAGGTACAAAATTCACTGAGGATGAGAAAGATATCGTAGTCTATATTGATACTTTGTTCGTGAGCATTGGTTTCTCTCTCTCTCTCTCTCTCTCTCTCTCTCTGTCTCTCTTTATAAGAGAGAAGGGTTATAAATCACACAGGATGAGTTTTTTTGTGAAAGTAAAAATGCAGCATGTCTCCTGTGATGGGTAGGTTTAGGGGCTGTGTGTGTGTGTGTGTGTGTGAGTGATGGGTAGGTTTAGGGGCTGTGTGTGTGTGTGTGTGTGTGTGTGTGTGTGTGTGTGTGTGTGTGTCTAATGGGTAGGTGCAGGGCAGTGTGTGTGTGTGTGTGTGTGTGTGTGTGTGTGTGTGTGTGTGTGTGTGTGTGTGTGTGTGTGTGTGTGTGTGTGTGTGTGAGAGAGAGAGATTGTAATGATTAAATCAAATGTATTTCCTCCACACCCTGTAGTCCTGAAGCGCTTGTTTGTGCATAATTAAAAAGTCTGTGTAATAATGGTCCGCATCTGTCTCACCAATAATAAGAGCTGGAAATACCTGCTCAATAAACTCCCGCATGCAGATCTACAAACACATGCATATTTTCTCTGATAGAGACATAAAAATATAGACGACGTCCATGAAACCCATTTCACCGTGGCAAACAGCAGAACATGAAGGCCATTGAATGGGCTCAGATAACCGTAAAATAATAACAAGAGACGTTGAAATGCAGGGCTGAAAATAGACCAGCGAGGAGGCAGTGGGTTTGGGCTCAGCGCTTCCGGCGTGACTATTAACGACACCTGCTTTAGCGCCGGAAGGCGTGATTGTTATTCTTATAGGGTCATGCATTAATGCATACACGCTCATTTACATACCCCCACCATGTGCATTCCCATATTTGAGTGATTATTCCTTTTGCTGGCTATAATTCAAAAGCCCCATTATTCAAAATATCAAAAAACAGTTGATTATGGCATGCTGAAAATATGGCATCCATCACTGTGACATTTAAAGAAAGGCAAAAGCAAAGATTGGATATGTTTCCTCATCAATATGGAGATGCTGCGTTAATTTTTGAAAAGCCATTGTTGGCTTTTATTGCTTTTATAGGCGCACTGCAGTCGCCCAGAGCGATGGATTCATCAAAGACAGATGCACGACGATGAGCACAAGAAGCGTTTCTGATGTTCTCATGACAGAAACATTCACTGAGGAACAACTCAAAGTACCAGACAACATGTATAATACACAACGGCATAAATGTGAAATTCTGAGTTTTTCTTATTCTCTCCCTAACAATTCATAAGAGTGCATTTGAATTGGCCACAAGTTGAACTGAAATTTGAATTCGGAACATTCAAAGGGTTAGTTCACCCAAAAGTGATCCATTAATAACTCATGTCATAAGACTTTCTTTTATCTTCAGAACACAAATGAAGACCTTTTTGAAGAAATCTGAGAGATTTCTGTCCCTCCATTGACAGCTACACAACTACCACTTTGATGCTTTGATCTGCACGGTCTGATCGTTCCCTATCCCCTATATAGTGCACTGTCTGATCGTTCCCTATCCCCTATATAGTGCACTGTCTGATCGTTCCCTATCCCCTATATAGTGCACTGTCTGATCGTTCCCTATCCCCTATATAGTGCACTGTCTGATCGTTCCCTATCCCTATATAGTGCACTGTCTGATCGCTTCCTATCCCCTGTATAGTGCACTGTCTGATCGTTCCTATCCCTATATAGTGCACTGTCTGATCGTTCCCTATCCCTATATAGTGCACTGTCTGATCGTTCCCTATCCCCTATATAGTGCACTGTCTGATCGCTCCCTATCCCCTATATAGTGCACTGTCTGATCGTTCCCTATCCCTGTATAGTGCACTGTCTGATCGTTCCCTATCCCTATATAGTGCACTGTCTGATCGTTCCCTATCCCTATATAGTGCACTGTCTGATCGTTTCCTATCCCTATATAGTGCACTGTCTGATCGTTCCCTATCCCCTATATAGTGCACTGTCTGATTGTTCCCTATCCCTATATAGTGCACTGTCTAATCGTTCCCTGTCCCCTATATAGTGCACTGTCTGATCGTTCCTATCCCCTATATAGTGCACTGTCTGATCGTTCCTATCCCCTATATAGTGCACTGTCTGATCGTTCCCTATCCCCTATATAGTGCACTGTCTGATTGTTCCCTATCCCCATATAGTGCACTGTCTGATCGTTCCTGTCCCCTATATAGTGCACTGTCTGATCGTTCCTATCCCTATATAGTGCACTGTCTGATCGTTCCCTATCCCCTATATAGTGCACTGTCTGATCGTTCCTATCCCCTATATAGTGCACTGTCTGATCGTTCCATATCCCCTATATAGTGCACTGTCTGATCGTTTCCTATCCCTATATAGTGCACTGTCTGATCGCTCCCTATCCCCTATATAGTGCACTGTCTGATCGTTCCCTATCCCTATATAGTGCACTGTCTGATCGTTCCTCATCCCTATATAGTGCACTGTCTGATCGTTCCCTATCCCCTATATAGTGCACTGTCTGATCGTTCCCTATCCCTATATAGTGCACTGTCTGATCGTTCCTATCCCTATATAGTGCACTGTCTGATCGTTCCCTATCCCTATATAGTGCACTGTCTGATCGTTCCCTATCCCCTATATAGTGCACTGTCTGATCGTTCCTATCCCTATATAGTGCACTGTCTGATCGTTCCTATCCCCTATATAGTGCACTGTCGGATCGTTCCTATCCCCATATATAGTGCACTGTCTGATTGTTCCCTATCCCCATATAGTGCACTGTCTAATCGCTCCCTATCCCCTATATAGTGCACTGTCTGATCGTTCCTATCAGCTATATAGTGCACTGTCTGATCATTCCCTATATAGTGCACTGTCTGATAATTCCCTATCCCCTATATAGTGCACTGTCTGATCGTTCCCTATCCCCTATATAGTGCACTGTCTGATCGTTCCCTATCCCCTATATAGTGCACTGTCTAATCGTTCCCTATCCCCTATATAGTGTACTGTCTGATCGTTCCCTATCCCCTATATAGTGCACTGTCTAATCGTTCCCTATCCCCTATACGTATAGTGCACTGTCTGATCATTCCCTATCCCCTATATAGTGCACTGTCTGATCGTTCCCTATCCCCTATATAGTGCACTGTCTGATCGTTCCCTATCCCCTATATAGTGCACTGTGCCATTGACCAGGTAGATAACAGTAAATGTATTCAAATGAGCGATTTCAGCCGCAGACGTATGCAGCGTGTTTATAATGTAGGGGGCGGGGCTTCAGATTCTAGAGAGCATTTGATTGGACAGAAAATCTGATGAGAAGCTGAAGTGCAGAGTGATGTCATTAAAATCATTGATTCCTATTGGTGGAAGTGAGAAACTGTAAGTTTTGAATACTTAAATATTCTAAATGTGAATTTTGTCATTGTTTTTGAGCGCACTAGCTTATAGATAACAGTAACATATTCACATTAGAACTGTATCAGAAACTTTTCCCATACCTTTATTCATTTTTGCTCATTTTTAAATGCCTTGTGCATTGATTTTTCTGAACACTGAACAAGATTTGTATTGTATTTTTGGACTGCTTTATTTGCCTAGTAAACGATCTTCATCCTCATCATCCTCATCAGTTGAAAGGATGTTTTCTGGATATCACTGTCAGTTGTCAAACGAATCTCGGTGTGGATCATCACAGGGAATCTGACCCACTTCTGCTTTTCCTCTCACAGACAGCAACAGTAAAATCCATAAATTAAAGGAATTAACTGATGGCAACTAAAACACCCGGGGCAACTTTTGTAAGCTGTTTAAATCTTTAAACTTACAACATCTTCTGCACACTTCTGTAATTGAACGTACTGCAGGCGTGTTGTATTAATGAAGGAGAAACTACAAACCGCATTCCTCCTCCGTTTGCACGTCCTGAGGAAAGCGCTTTCTGGCCCCGGGTCGAGTGTTCTCCCGCTGATCTGTGGAGTGTGCGTCTGATACCTGGAGGATCGCGCAGGTTGCCTTATTTTCTAATCAATTAAGAAGTTGTTTTGAACAAATAATCTTGTTTTATGCATTTCAGATGTTGGAGGATTATCAGTTCAGATCAATGCAACTGTTGCCATGAGCACTACAGAACACTGCCAAAGCATTATATTTATTATTAATATAGGAAACAGCACTGTAAAAAATACTGTTGCAGTTAGCTATCACAACAAAAATGTGCGTTGGAGTTATTTTGCTGGATTTAACAAGTTCAGTGAACTCAAATATCCAAGTTGTCACTTAATACAATGCCACATTTTAAGTGAACTAAACGTTACATTTTAAGGCAGCACGAACATTGTTACATTGTGTATTTTTATTTTCAAAACAAAATTAATACATTTTAACTTTAATGTTGAAACAAATGTAAAAAAATAAGGATGAACGATGTTTGAGAGGTATTTTTTGCTTTAATATTTCTGATATATATTTGCAGGTTTCCACTGTGACAACTGACCCCATGCGTGTGACCACATGTGTTGCTATTGGGGCATGTTGTCACAGGCTCACCATGACCGTTCAGGACACTCTAAACATTTTTGGGTTGTTTTTACCCTGCGGTTGGGTTAAATGTTTGCTTAAGACAACCCAATGCTGGGTTAAAACAACACAATTGCTGGGTTAGTCCATATTTGACCCAACATTGGGTTGTTTTTTACCCAGCATTTTTTAGAGTGTAGTATTTTGTAAATGTTTAATAGCATTTCTGTACTCAAGACATGTGTAAAATATGACAACTAGCCGGTATTGTAAAGCAGGGCTCGACATTAAGCCTGTTCACGTGCTAGTAAATCTGTCATTCACTTACCCGAGTAAAAAATTTGCTTGTCTGGACTTTTTTGTGTGTGTGTGTGTTGTAAATATAATGTATTCTGAAGCATTTTCCCTAATCTTATTAAATATGCTTCAGCTTTCATTTCATATTCTTAAATTGGATCAATACATTAAACTAGAATAAGACACTATAGGGCTGTTACCAATCAAATTAAATCATTTACACTGATAAATTACAACTGCATTAAATAATGTTATGAGATTGTTTTAAATATCTTTTATAAGTAAACAAATAAGAAATTGTAGGATTGAAAACAATCAAAGATATTTGTTATTTAAATTGAACAAAGACATTTTCTTTACTGTTTTCAACCCTCATCTCTTTAATCAGAAGAGCCATTTGGGATTCCTTAAGACAAAGAGATTCTGGAGGCCTGTAGGCCAAATGTGTGTCACACCTGTATACAGTGGGGGAGGTTTGATCCGATTGGTCAGTTTGAATGTCTCACATAAGGGTTTCAGTCAAATGGTCAAGAAAAGGATAAAAGAAGATTGTAACGGGTGCTCTGTCTCTATTCTCTGGCTCTTCTTAGGGCCTGCTCTCTGACTCTTCCTTTTCATTTCACCACCACTCACCTCACCACCACCACTCACTCACCACTCACTCACCACCCACTCACTCACTCACTCACTCACTCACCACTCACTCACTCACTCACACTCACACTCACACTCACTCACCACACACACTCACTCACACTCACTCACTCACACTCACTCACCACTCACTCACACTCACACTCACACTCACACTCACTCACTCACTCACTCTCACACTCACTCACTCCACTCACACTCACTCACACTCACTCACTCACTCACACTCACTCACTCACCTCACACTCACACTCACTCACTCACTCCTCACACTCACTCACACTCACACTCACACTCACACTCACTCACCACTCA